>PVJX010029648.1:0-22733 GCA_004027295.1 Dolichotis patagonum | reverse complement strand
TGTTCCTCCATTCTTCTGTCTGTGTCTTCTTGAGAGGTGCCCAGCCCTTCTTTTATTAATCTACTTATCTCTTGTTTAATTTGAATTAATATTTCAGTTTTGGTCCTGCTTACAAGGTCCTGAAGATATCTCTTTATGTCTGCTAATGCTGTGTTTGATGTTGCATTTTTGCTGCCCTCAATCTCTTTTGTATTTACCTCTCCTGGATCAGTGTTCTCAGGGTTGGGGACTGCGGGTTTTTTCTTATTTCTCCCTTTCGTCATGTTTTTGGTTCCTTCCATACAAGTGTACAGTGTAATTCCCAGACCCTTTTCTTGCTGGTTAAGGCTCCTCTAGAGGGTGCAGGCTAGGAGCTTTAGCCCTCTTCAATAGGTTATCAGAGATTAGAGTTCACCCAGGGGCAGTGTGCGCTAGCTCCTCCCTTCTGGGCCAGTCAACCTTTGTAGGCCTTCACTGTGTCAGTGTGCACTGATCTCAGGGAAGTAACTGGGTCCCCGCCAGGGGCTTGGCCTAGTCCAAGCAGATTCCACCAATCCGCTCGGTGAGGGGAGCAACCAGCTGAAGCCACTTCCTTATGGAGTTAGGGCTGTCCTGCCCAAATCCAACATGTCATCCAGCCGGTTTCCCCTTTCCTGTGGGAAAGGGTCTTATTCCCATCACTCACCACGTCCCCGAGAACTGCTGGGCTCCCCGACCTCTGACTTTAGCGTGTCCGGTCCTGGCGAGCTGCACACAGGGCTGTTCAGCTCCGCGCTTCAGCGGCTCAAGCCAGTTGCTTTGGCGCTGATCACTTGTTCAGGTCGGGCAGGAATTCAGGCGGCTCGAGGAGGGTGCCATGCTCGCTGATCTTATCTTCACTAATAGTAGCCCCAGGACCTCATATTCGAGCAGTTTTTTTGTACTTTAGTTTCTTCGTGGGTTGTGAGAGTCCATCTCTCTCTGTTTGGGTCTCTCCAAGGTGTTTTATTCTGGCATTTGAGCTGTCTCTCTCAGAGAGGGTCTCTCTCCTGCTATTTACCAGTCCACCATCTTGTCTTGCATTCTCTTCTTGAAGTTTTAAAGTTCTAGTCTTACATGTAGGTCTCTGATTTGTTTTGAATTAAATTGTGAATATTATATGTTATTATTGGAATTGTTTTTATATGAGTGCCCTTATTTTGCAGCATGATTGAAAAGATTGTTAACTTTGAATAGCATTTATAGTTTTGCTGAAAAACATCTGAGGACCTATTTTTATTCATTCTTTTCTGTACCACTGATGTGTCTGGTTTATTTCCCTAATGCTCGATGTCTTTGCACAGGATAACTTTATGTTAATTTTGTCAATCAGCTAAAATAAGTCATTTTAATTTCAAAGAATGTTTAAACTAAGTAGAAGGAAAAAACATTTAATATTTTTCAATGTAAATTTTAATAAGCTTATCTGTTTCTAAAAAGTTTCTGCTAGAATTTTGATTGGAATTACACTGAGTGCATCAACCAGTTTGTGGGAGAATTTGGTACCTTTAAAATACTGAATCATCTCTTCCATGATATACTGTTTCTCATTCATCTCTGATACAGTTGCTTTTTTACTGTTCATTGTATTGCTAATGCACGTAAGTTGTAGATTCATACTTAAATACTGTGTTACTTTCGCTTTTTAACCTTGAGGTTGATTTCTAAGCTTTCAATTTCAAATGTTTTCTTACATCGAAATGCAATTATTTATTTATTTATTTATTTAGGCACCAAGGATCCAATGCATGACACTGCACTTGCCAGGCAGGCATTTATACGGCTGAGCTAAATCCCGGGCAATGCAATTTATTTTTATGGCAACCTTTATGACCTTCTTAAATTCGCTTATTTTTAAAATATTTGTTTAAATTCTTTAGTATATTCTACATATACAAACAACTTTGATTCAATGCTTCCAATTTGCATGGTTTTTATTGTTTATTCTTGCCTATTTCCAATGAGTAGGCTCTGGACCACGTTATTAAATAAAAGAAGTGAGGAGGGCATCTTTGTCTCGCAGTGTATTTGAAAAATATTTTCCCTAGTAATACGAAATTCTAGATGAATAGTTTTTATTCTTCTAGGTATTTGAAGTTGATACTCCAATTTTTTTGACTTGCTTTTCCCCTACATTTTCTTTGCATTTAATACTATTTTTCTCTGATCAGTTTACAATAGTTCTTGTATTACACTTTGATTATGAAGTTCCTTAGATCGGTTTTATTTTTACTCATCTCATTAAGCCTTGCTAAACCATTGGATCTGTTAATTTATATTCTGCATGAATTATAGAATATATACAGCTGTTATTTTCTCCAATTTTTTTTTATTTCTTTCTCCTATTTCAGAGACTTCAATCACTTATCAATTGGACTGTTACACACTTGGTATTGTTGCTTCTGTGGTTGGAACTCTGTTACTTCTTTTTTTAAGTTTTACTTCTTGCCTTTTCATTTTGGATACTAGCTAATGTCCCATAATAAAGTTCTTTGACCTTTTTTCTATACTGTCCATTTTTTAACCATATCTAGTGAAGTTTTCATATAAGATGTAAATTTTAAGCTCTAGAATTTTCATTAAGTTTCTCATTGTATCACCCATTTTCTCATTATATTCTAATTGCATTTAAATCTTTAAGTCTCCTCATAACACTTACAATAACTGAAAAATTTCATTATTTCTCTCATTTCAAGGTGCAATTACATTATAGAGCTTTCTTTCCTTTTTCAGATCACATTTTTCTGCTTACTTATATGTTTAGTAATTATTATCAGATTCTAGAAATTGTTATTTTTACCTTGTTGAGTGATTGACTTCCTAGTATTTCTTTAAAAAATGTTAGAAATTCTTGTGTCAAGCAGTTTTATTCCTGGGAACAATTTGACTTTCTACCCTAATTGGTTTTGGAGGAATTTTATTTGATTTATTCCCATGACTACTGTTTTTATAACCATATAGTTTTTCATTTTCAATATTTTTAGTTTATACTTTTGACATTCATTCATTTTCATTTCATTTTATCCTGTTTTAAGTTTCAATGTCTTATTTTGTTTTAATGATTTCTTTCATCCAATTATCTTTTTGAACATCTGAATTATAATGACATTAAAAGTTTTACCTGTTAATTAAATTTTAATTCAAAGGGAATTCACGTAACAATGCTTTTCTGTTGACTGCCTTTCTTATTAATCTTATTCATATTTCACATGTTGATTAGAAATAATTTTTTTGTGGTTGTTTAGTTGTATTTTCCTTCCCTACATGTCTAGAAATTTAGCAAGCTTGCAGTTTTTATACCCTCTTTGAACCTCATTCCAAAAGTAATTTTTGCTGTAGTTTAGAAGTATCCTTCTTGTGGTTACGTTACACATAATGTAGATTTTTATCACTGAGCTAATAAGCAACAGAACACAATAGCCATAGCAAAGATGTCATTTTCCTCTTTCCTTCCCAGCTCTATCACTTTTCAAGCATCTTGGTTCTCAGGTATTTGATTTAGTTTTCTTTCATTTGTGATAGCAGCTCTGGTCTTTCATCTTATTTGGTATAATTTTTAAAATTGAATTGTGTTATTAATGTGCTACAGATATTTCTTGAACTGTACATATTTGAAGTACAATTTGACTAGTTTGGGAATAACCTTTCTCCATCCTTTTACCTTACAACTACTCATCTTCATTTTTTCATTATAAAATAGTTTTATATCTTTCTAGACTTTTATATAAATGGAATAAGACAGTATAAGTTTTTTTGTGTATGTTTGGCCTGTTTCATTTAGCAAAATTATTTTGAAATTCGCTCATGTAAAGTGTGTTAATAGTTTCCTTTTTATTTTTAAGATATATACCATCATATGTACTTAAAATTTGCTCATCCACTGCATATTGATGGGCATTTAGATTATTAGCAAGTTTGATCTCTTGTTATGTTATTAATATCAGTGTAATTTTATGCAAATGCTTTAGTTTCTTGACCAGTATCTAGGTATATAATGGCTGGGTCATATGATTATATGTTTAATAATTAAAAATTGCTGAAATATTTTTCAGGGTTTTCCTGCTTGCGTTTTCACATCAGTGTATAAGATGTCAAATTATTCCATATCATTGTGAACACTTGTCAAGTTATTCTTTTTAATTTTTGCTAATCTTCATAGATTTGAAGTATCAAACAAAAAACACTTGGGAGATAATTTTGCTGACTTGATTTTATTATTGTATTTTATGTGCAATGGTAAGTTTATAGGACTTTTATATTACACTTTTTATTTGCATTTTCTTAGTGAAATTGATCCTTTTCAATATTTTTTCATACATATGACATCAATTGAGAATCAGAAAATCCCATTCAGATACTCCTGTTTATTCTTCAATCCCCTAGAAATACTTACTATAGTTTTAAATCTTGATATTGTTCTTTTTATTATCATTTTCTATATGTTTAGAACAGACAATACAAGCATGCTGATGAATCAATGTACTGAGTCATCTCATGATCTATGAAAATAGTTTACAGACTTGAGTCTGATAGCTTATTTAAAGATCAGGAAATCAAAAAAGAGTAATAATCAGTAATTCTAGAATGAAAGTAGATTAGCAATGTGTTTTCAAGGATTATCTGAAAATGTCTTGTAATATTGTTGAACTGTCATGGAGAGAGAGAGGAGAAGTATTAAGATGTATTATGGATATGTACTCCCATTATGAGTGTAAACATTACATGCTACAAACATATAGTAACATAATAAAACTTTTAAAGAAGTATACTCTAACAAATCTGAGTAAAATATTTCTCCACAACCAGCTGTTTATATCTTTCTTTACTTTTTTTAGAATCTTGAACAAATCCTTCACTAATACATGTTGAATGCTGTCCTAAAGGAATAATTTTAACAAGAGAATGAAACAATGTGAATGACAGTCTGTTCTAAGCATAAGTCATCTTACCCTTGGAAAAAAGTCTTGAAGCATGGTGTAATTTAAAGTATAAGAATCTTACAGTTCTTGCTTCTGTTTAATACTTCTGTTTAATTGTCTCATTTTTAAATGAGAAATAAGGCAACTCTTCTGATTGTGTTATGTTGATTGTAAGGGCACTGTTTTGGATTGAAATGTTAAATTCAAATGTATTAATCTTGCTTGATCTTACTAATTGTCTTAGTCACTTTTCTGTCGTTCTGAGACAAAGTACTTGACACTCAGAATTAAGGAAGGAAAGGTTTATTTAGTTCACAGCTTGTAGGGGTTTCAGGTCATAATCAGCTGGCTCCAAGGCAGGGTGGCATGGCAGAGTTCAAGGTGGCATAAAATGGCAAAAGCAACAAGAGCAGAAAAAAGGGGAGAATACTCCCTTATATTATATGCAAGTTATCTGCCCTTGGGTGAGTATAGCACTCACACCATTTCTGTTCCCTTGCTTGCACAGGCTGAGGATGGTTACAAAGTGAGGACCCCAGCTGAGTCTCTCAGTTGAACTTCTAAACCATCTCAAGTTGACACAATGAACAACATCCTAGTGCCTGAAGGGTATGTACTCTACACCCTAGGATGTAGAACTGCTGAGCGGAGTATTTGAGCTTCTAAACTTCTCAAATTGACACCATATATCAACCATTACACTAATACATACTCATAACTGCTCATAGTATTATATAGTGTATTACTATTTTCCTTACCATATTAAAATCACAAATCTAGCCAAATAGAGAGTGAGAATAGCATAACTACTTGGTATTTCTGTTTTGAGAAACAGAATTTTGGAATATAAAAAGTAAAACACAACTTATTGTGGAAATAACAAAACATAAAAGAACTTTTTAAACAAAAGTTTACCAAGTTTAAATTTTCTGGAGATATTTACAAGAATCAGCCATGTATATTAAACAGAAAGATATTTGTAGACAAGCTCCCTGCTCCCTTTTGTTTAATGCTTCATGTACATTTCAGTGTTTTGACTTTGATGTTAGTGTGTGTCACGCTGTTTCATGAAGTGTGTTCTATTCCCTTTGTGCTATTCTTATGTAAAGTATCCTTATTCAAAAAGGGGTCAGAGTGGGAAGACTTTCTGGTTTTTATTTTATTCTGGAAGAATGCACATTTTGCAAGAGAATATGGTGCTATGGTTCATTTTCAAAATTTCATACATATTTTCTTAAAGTATATCAAAGAATTTCATTTTACAATACACTGTGAATTACTACAAAAACTTGGAAGATAGTTTTGTTGAGTTGATTTTACTTCTGTCACTACTTTTCATACAATATTAATTTTTAAAAAATAATAATTCGTATGTTTTTAATAAATGTGAGGATGATATTCACAACAATTTGGGGGTGTAACTGGCATGATTTTAATGGAAATATGTTTATCTTTTATGAGGATTTTCAAATTTTTGGTAACTAAAGCAGAATGAACTCATATATTTTATTATACATATATATTGCATACATGTCATAATAAGTAATAATGCTAAAAAGAATTGTATATGATGATTTTTACTTACACTTTAACGCATTGTGGTATTTTATCTATACTTTTAATTTGTATGGGCTACTCATGAGCAAGGCCAAGTATACATTTTGAAACATGTCAGTGAAGGTCAGAGGACTAATGAAGATTAATAATGCAATATCTCCAAAGTTCTACCTGTAGTTCAAGCATCATTGATATTTATTCCATATTCATTGACATATATTAAAATCATAATCTTTTGTAGTCTGTGAATTTAACTCAGTTTAGTAAGACAAAAGTTATTTGTGTATTCCAAAATACTGATATATTTCCTGATATTACTTTTTGGAACAAAATGTTCTTTCAAGACAGTTGAGATCATTCACAAGCCTCACTGTCTCCTTTTTTATTGTCACCCCATCATAAAGTACTCCCTTCAAAGAAAGATTTACAAAGTAATGAAGTCTAAAGTGGTGGACTGACATGTATATGAGGTACAATAAGAAGATACTTTGGCTTTATCCACAGTTCCCAGCACAAAGCTCCTAAAACCCTTGCAGTTTTCTGAGTTATAAGGGTGATGGAAGTGTCTTTTGTTTTAATGAGGTAGCGTTTGGCAGATCCTGACAGAACTTCAGAGTGAAATTGGTATACAAATTTTGAAGCCGAGAAAGTTCAGCTCTCCCCACTGACTGATCTCTAGATGACTGGCACGTGGAGAGCGACGGGGGATTCACTTGTCTAAACATCCTTAAAGGGGTCCTGAGATATAGCTCAGTGGTACAAACACCTGCTTGGCAAGCATGAAGTGAGTTTGCTGAAAACTCTTAAAGAAGGAGACTTGAGGAGCTTCTGAGTTAGCAGAGACATTCACTGTTCACATGATGGGATGGGGTTGTACCACAGCATCACAGGAACAGATGCTTCTGTACCTGTCACAATTCCAAACCACACCCTTCATACCTCTTCAGTTATGCTGTGTGCTTGTATCATTTACAATAAACCATATTAATAAAGGTAGTATTTTTATAAGTTCTGTGAGTCATTCTAGCTAATTGTCAAATCTCGGATATAGGTAGGGAGAAAGCAAGGAAAATCTTTCACCCTCCACCCTAATCCTTCTTTGCCTTCATAGTAGGAAAAATGAGCTTCCTCAGTGGAAAAGAGTAGGAAGCCTGAACTTAACGCTCTAACCAAACTCTGCAAGCATTATTTGTTACTGGGGGAGGGCCAGAAAACTATTTTATGAGTAAAAGTTTCACTGATACAAGTCAGAGTTGGCAGGAAGGGATAGGAAGTCCATTTTCATTCTAAATTCTAAATCTCCATTTTTTTTTGGTGTGAACTTGTTCTTTTAAATTTTAATTTTCTTAGTACATCTTTGCAGTACAGAGACTGCTTGTTGCTGCTGGTGGTGCATGAGGTGTTGAGGAAGGTCAGTTCTTAAGAATCAGGTCTCTAAAACTTGCCTAAGACTGAAACACAAAAAAACTGAGATTCTTTCTTAATCTATCATTAGTCCTAAATTGAGTATCCAACAGGAAAGTCTGTGCCAGTGGATAGCAAAATAGATGGAGTGACTGTATAGCATTTAAAATATTCTTTTGGCATAGCAGCATACATTCTAAGCATATTAGCAGCTGTTCAACACTGGAAAAAGTTAAGACAAAATTGATTCAACTCTTCATACTAATAGCCTGACAAAAGAAGAATCATCCTTACTTTCATGAATAAAGATTAGTATTAAAAAAGAATGAAGATTATTTACCTTGTTCTCAACTGTTTTTTACACAATACTCATCAATGAATAAAAAACAATCTGATACAAACCCAAAAGCAAAAAAGAATAGTCTAATGCCAAGAAGTGAAGTGTAAGAACTAGATATGGTTCAGATATTGAAAATAAACCAACTATATTAATATGTTAAAGAGTTTAGTAGAAAAGGGAAATGCATTCATGAAAGGATGAAGAATTTGGGAAGAACCGGAAACTGAAAAAGGCAAGTTAGAAGTCAGAAGTATAATATCAAGGATACTGTTGGCTTTAAAATATACAGTAATTTGCTAAACATGACTAACAAACATCAAATTGATGATAATCAAAATAAATATGATGAAAACCTCATTTTGTGGGGTTTTAATATATTCCTCAATACATCTCAGCAAGAAAAGGTAAAAATCTATGAGAATGCAAACTTCGTAAGGTCACTTGCTTTCTAGTAAGTTTCTCACTTTCAGACTTTTGATGAACATGCCAGGTATTTCGTTTCTTTCTTGTGAGTCATACCCAAAGTTATTCTGCTAGCTTTTAAGCACTATTTTGCTGTTATGTACAGTCATAGCCAGCTTTGCAAAGCATACCAATGTGAAGTCAAATGAGCGTTTGATTTCCAGTTTGTCTGGCATCTGACATTAGCATTGCTAAGTATCTGCTTGCTAAGTGTTACCAACTCAAATAGTGTGCATCCTTCATGGAGTCTGCAACCATTTTCTTTTAAGGGAAGGGAATTAAAAGTATTTTGTAAAATATGAAGTATAATGAAGCATGAATATGAGTATGTAAATGAACTGATGTCAGACATACAAACATATATAAATGTACATGTTAGCAAATAAATTAGAGAAAATAAAAGTTGCTACTGAAAAATATTGAAGCAGTGTAATAAGATATTGGAATCTTTTCTGTTTTAAATGCTTTTTAATACTATGCTTGGATTTGTTCAATTTTGTCTGAAGAACAGGACAATAATTAAACTTATTTTCAAAATTAGGTGGCTCAGTGTCATACTGAAGAAAGAACTATAGACAGTCATGGAAGAAAAAGAAGACTGCAATAGAATATTCCAGAATCAAAAACAGAAAAATTTTAACATATGTGATAAACATAGAGACCAATTTGTTAAATTTATACATGGACCTTTTTATGCAATGTAAGTCTCAAGGTTGCAGATTTAAGGATAAAGGCTGCAAAGGACAGCTTGACTGCAAAAGTACTTGGGAAACTGATTAAACATGATTGCTAACTAGTACGGTCATTGTTTAGTGCAAGAGATAGGTCTGCAAAGAGTGTGTGTGAACAGGGAGGCCTATGAGAAAGTCTCCTTGATTAGATAACAGGTGAGACAGTACCTGTGGAGGATAAAACAGTCAAAGAAGTACAGTCTAGGGCTGGGGATTTAGCTCCATGGAGTAAGCACCTGCCAGGCAAGCTCTATATTGTTAGAAGTGATCTAACCCTTTTAAAAAGTAACTTTAAATAATTAAGGTCAATTTTGCTTTAAAATATTGATTATGCATGATTTTTGAATTGCAAAAACAAAGCATAAAACCAAAGTTTGGGAGTCACTGGTAACACAGTAAAATAATAATAATGTTTAATAAAAAGGAAGAAACTGGAAAAGGAAGGATAGGAAGAAAGGATAAAAAACAAAAAGGAAGGAATCTAGGGAAGGAAGCAAAAAAATGGAAATACAAATTGAAGCATTATGACTAGCTCCAGGTTTAAGAGTGGAGTGAGATATGCACTCAGCTATGTGTAGTTTTCCTAAATCTTGGAGCACTTTTGGGACCATTGAATGTTTATATTTAATCTGATCTAGAAGTGAAAGGATAAACTAGATACTCTCAATATCCCTTTGATAGCTGTTGATTCTGTCTGCACTATTTTTTAGGGAAAACCATGATGGGTGGAAGGTAGTATAGAGGTGATAATAAGAGCACAGCTAACACACATAAAAATGTGTTTTGATCACTCTCTGAAATAGTTTGCAGTAATTGGTCACATAAAAAGCTCATGAAGGTTAGTGCACTAGTTAATTGCATCTTTACTCTCTTTGCACTTCCCATTGAATGTGTATGCTTTCTGCAGATGTGAAAAATGGAATTTGTTTGGAAAACATTGCCCTGTGTTCTCAGTGGCATATTTGGGCAAAGACAAATGTCAACTCAAAGGTCTCTAACGAAAGTATGCACTGCTTGGAGGCACTGCCATTGAAGAAATATGGCACGGTGGACTGCCAAGAAAAAATTAGGATTCAACTCTGAGTGAGAATTGTTTTATCTCATTGTGTATGAAACACACCTATTAGAGCCTCTCACTGCATGAATACATTTCCCTATGAAAACAAACTCTCGTTCTTTTCATCTACTACTCCCTTTGGAAAAAATCAAAGGAGGAAATAACTAGTAGACTAAAATTCATATAACTCTAAATCTGTATCATAAATTTATTCCTCTTCATTTATTTATTCAGCAATAATAATAGGTGATATCAAATTGAAAAGAAATTAAGACTTAGATTTTAGAGTACAGATTAAGAAATAAGACACACTGATAAAGATAAAAAAATGGAACAATAAGGCCTCAAATTTTATGGCTTTTTCTTTTTCATAATATTGCTTACCTGAATAAGAAAACAGGCACAATTTTAACAAATGTGAACTAGGTTAATTAACTTGAGCTGATATAACAAACAGCTCTCCCTCAGCTTCAGTGGTAGAATGAAAATAAAAGTTTAATTTTTACTCAAGTCACAGTCACATGCAGGCCTGGTATTTCTGATGTATGTGCTAAATTACAGAGGGACAGAGTCAGTGTCAGCTCTTGTCATGGTTTAGATTTGAAGTGTTCCCACAAAGTCTCAAGCACTTAGATGTAGGGTTTGCAGACAGGTGCTGGATCATGGCAGTGTTAGAGCTGAATATGCTATTAGGAGGTGGGGCCTGGGTGGAAACCGTGGGCCACTGGGGATGTGCAGTTCCCTCTCTAATTCCTCCTTTCTCTATGCTTCTTGGCTGCCAGGCAGTGAGCTTCTGTCCTCTGCTAGACCCTTCCACCCTGCCCTGCCTGCTATGGAACTAGCCAACCACGGGCTAAAAACATGAGCCAACGTAAACTTCTCTTCCTCTAAGTTGTGTATGGTTTTGTGTCTCAGCAAGAAGAAAAGCACTGACAGATTTTGATGCCAAGTGTAATGTCCTTGCTGTAACTGTTAGCTGATCAGGTAGTTTAGTGGCTTTTGGAACTGGCTTGTAGGAGGAGTTTGCAAAAGTTGAGATGCCAACTAGAGAAGCCCTACAGTGCAATAAAGTTAGCTTTATGGTAATTTCTGGTCTAAGTGCAGAAGACCAGAATGCTAAAATAAATGATGACGGTAAAAGCCAGGCTCTGGAGGTCTCAGTTGGGAGTAAGGACTTCATTGGTAGTTTGATTTGAGATCATGTATGTTACACTGTAGCAGAAAATTTGTCGACATTTTGCTTTTATCTGGAGGCTTTATAGGATACTGACATTAAGGACAGTGAAGACATTAATCTAGCAGATGAAATTTCACTACAGCTCAATATTGAGACAATGGCATGGGTGAAGTATGTATGTTTTAGCTATATCTACCATGAAAGTCAGGACCGAAAAGAAAAGCTAAATAATGTGAAAATTTTTTTCTGATAGCCAGAAAAGAAGCACCCGGAAAGCTGAGACCCATAAAACTAAGACCTAAAAATTTTGCCATGGATAGCTTGGTTGCTGAAAATGTTAGCATTAAAAAGAAGCCAAATACAGTAAAAGCTTTGGTGTGCAAGAATAGTTCATTCTGGAAACATGCTTGTTATCCAAAGCATCTTTATAACAAAGCGAATGATTCATTTCACAGCTCCAAAATATTTATATAAAAATATGTATAATGCTGTGATATAATGCAAAATAATAAAGAAAATACAAAATATGATGAAAAATAAATCTGCCAATGCATTTCTCCCTTTCATTCTCTTCTTTTTGTTCCTTGGCTGCCATGACATGAATAGCCAGAGTTCTCTGCAAGACTCTTCCACCATCCCTCTCTGCCTTGGAGCCAACTGACTACAGACTAAAATACGAGCCAAAATAAACCTCTTGGATACTGTGTCTCAGCAATGAGAAAGCAACTCTCACTTTAGTATGGTAAACTGACAAGTCCATCCCTGGTTAAATCGAACTCTCCTGCCTTTAGGATACTCTGTCAATCATGCTCTATTTCTCTGCTCTATTTACTTTATCAGAGAATTATTTTAAGCTTCCTTTTCTCTCCTCAAAGAACTTTTACTTTGCTATCTATTTTAATTCTCAACTGATGATCTATGTTTTATTTGACCAGGAAATTTTAGAAGAGAATTTTAGTGAGTATTCACCACTTCCATTGCCTACTTCTTATGTCTTGTATCTGGATGTCCTCTGAAAGCCTCATGCATTTGTATGTGTGGGTTGTGCAGGTGGTTGGACCAAGGATGTGTGACTATGGATTAAGAATGTGTGATATCTGGATTAATGCTCTCACTGAATAAGTATAGTTCTGGGTGTGGCAGAATGGGTTTACTGAAAAGGGAAGCCTCATCATTGGTGTGGGTGATACCATTCATTAGTCTATAGCCCAGATGGAATTTTAAGAGACAGAAATAAAGTAGGTTTGCTGCTTCCTGACTACACTTCCGTGGACTGTTTCTCCTCTCCCAAAATACCCTGCTTGGAGTCAGGCCTTTATGGACTGAAACATGTACAAACGTGAACTGAAATAAACACTTTCTTATAACTTGTGAGTGTTGGGCATTTTGTTCCAGCAACCATAAAGTAACTAAAACACCAACTATGACACCTGTATCCATATACTCTGCCCTCTTTTCTTATAGTACAGGAATCTATATGAGGCCAAACCTTCAATCCTATCCTGGTTCTTTTCTGCTACTGAAGTGTACTATTCTAGTAACACTTCCTTTTCAATTTGTTTTTACTTATTTCCTCCTCTCTGCTGGATAATATCAATTATTAATGTTTCATTTCTTTTATTTGCCTCTGTCTAGTATGTCTTTCAACACTCTTTCTAAGGTTGGTTTCGTGGATGTAAATTTCTTCAGTTGTTCTTTGTCATGGAAGTATCTTATTTCTCCATTAAATTTGAATGAAAGTTTTGCTGGGTACATCAGTCTGGGTTGAAAGTTGTTTTCTTTCAGGGCTTGAAATATCTCATTCCAGTCACGTCTTGACTTGAGGGTTTGTGCTGAAAACCTAATGGGCTTTCCTTGATAGGTGACTTGTGTTTTTTCTCTAACAGCTTTTAGTATTCTGTTTTTATGTTGTATGTCTGAGATCTTAACTGTTATGTGTCTGGGTGTAGATTTATGTTGGTTGTGACTGTTTGACATTCTGTATGCCTCACTTATCTGCATATCAGATTTTTCCCCATGTTTGGAAAGTTTTCTCCTATTATTTCTGTGAATATTTTAAATATCTCATTTGTATTGACTCCAGCATCTTCACTAATGCCTATTAATCTTATATTGTTGCTCTTGGCATCATCTTGAAGCTTCTGGACTGTCATTTCATGCTGCTTTATTATTTTTAAAAGTTCTATCCTTTCATGATCACTAATTACAATCCTATTCTCAAGGTCCAAGATCCTATCCTCAGCTTCATTTAAACGGTTTTGCAGGCTTTGGATTGAATTTTCTGTTTTTTGGATGTCTCTTTCAGTTTGTTTCATGAATTCTGCTTGTTTTCTACATTGTTCATTCAAGGTTTTAATCAGTTTCCCATGTTCCTGTACTTGTTTCTCTATTTCTTCTTTAGCTGCACTCAGCAACTCCTTTACTAAGGTTGTTACTTCTATCTTTACCTGGGAAAGTACTTCTAATTTGATTTCCTCTATGACCTCGTGGAGTTGTTTTTTAATTTCATTTGCTATCTTTTCAGAGATTCCTAGTGTGTTACCTTTGGGGTCCTCTAGTGTCTCCTGTACTTGCACCTGTTGCACTGGATGTTTGAGATTGCATTCTGTCTTCTGGTTTTGCCATTTTCCTCTTTCAGGTTGGTGTTTGATTCTTCAGACCCATTAGTGTGAACTGTTGGTAGTTTGTATCTTGGTGTCCTACTGTAAGGTTGATGTTTGTGCAGTTGCTGGGTCCCACAATGAATAGGTGGGCCAGTCACCTACCTGGCTCCCTGCTGCAGGGCCTGTTGAGTGAGTCCTGTATTCTTCTTGAGTTGACAAGGTTAGTAGTATTGATGTAGGTCAGCTTTTAGTTCCTGCTAGTACTATATCTTCGGGTTATTCCAGGTCATCAAATCTCCCTGTCTATAGTGTTTGTGTTGGCTGAGGCCCTACTGTGTCCCTATTGTGTGCTTGTGTGTCTCATAAGCCCTTTTGATATTTTTCAAGTTGGGGGAGTCCTTTTCAACACACTCCTCACCTTGTCTGATGTTTTCTGTGTGTAAGAAGGGATTACTCTCACTCTTGTCAGACTTACCAAGGTCTTACAGTTATTGGAGGGAGCTTTACTATTGGCCCTATTTAGCTACTGTACACCTCTATTTTAGGGGCATACTCACCACACTGACTGGAGCCAGCTTAGATCTTGTTACGGTGAGATAGTCATTTAATCTCCCTTCAAGGTAGCACAGATAGTCTGCTGTAGTCCAATGTTCCTCTGGGCACAGAGTTCCAAGTTTGCCCGGTGCGTGTTGGGGTTCCTTCTGCTGCTGGAGCTTGCGTAGCCATGGCCTGGGGTGGGTTCCCGGCCAGCTGGCTGCCTGTGGTTCAAGGAGCAGTCTGGCTAAGCCCGCCTGATCCCATTTCTTTTATTTAAAAAAATGCTCTTAGCCGGACATGGTGACACACAGCTGTAATCCCAACACACTGGCAAACAAGGCAGGAGGATCAATGTGAGTTCCACTTTCTCCCCATGAAAATTTCTCGCTGCCCTGCCTCCATTTTTCCTCTGAGTTTCAGAATGCTCAAAATTGTTGTATAATTTATTGAAAGTTGAATACTAAAAAATTCACTTTTCCTTGTCCCACTCCTTTGCTCTGTTTTTCTTCTATCACCCCTTTCTTCTCCTTTCTCCTCCACCTTCTTTTTTTTTAGCACTAATTATTCCCACTTTTCATTGACTTTTCATTGCCTTCTTTGTTGAGTGATTAGGTTTTTCAATTTTATAATCAAAGAGCTTTTAATGATGCTTTCCTTAAAAAAAAGAGTAATTCTGTACCTAATTCCACCGTGCTCTTAGGTCAAAACTGCACCAGTTGTGCTCAGCTTTTAAACTATTTTAGCTATTTTTAATTATTTTACTTCCATTTGGACAGATGAATTGATAAAACTGATGTCTAGGTAAGTAGATAGATAGATAGATGATAGATAGATAGATAGATAGATGCAGATAAAAAGGATGTAAACAAAGAAACCCAGTACAAAACACAGATGGCTCACATTGTAGAATCATCACATGCTTGTCTGTGGCTAAACGTTGTAATGCTTGTCTATGTCTGACAGTCGTAAGATCATCACATACTTATTGTGTAGCCTGTGCTTGAAAAAAATGTACCTTACTATATTGTTTATCAGAGTGTTACTCACATTTTCATTATGCTGACCTTGTCCTCTTTCCAGAAACAAAAGCTAAGATCTTAATTGGCCTAGCCCACACCAGTCAGTGAAACAGTTGGCTGCTAAAGTGTGGACAGACCTCACACTCTCTGGGCCATCCTAAGCAGGATCCTTCCTATCTGCAGCACTACTTTGCAGTTAAGATGGTTCTGCAGCTTTTTCTTCATTTGCCACACTTTAGATAAACCTTTGCTTTGCACCAATCAGTTTTGACTCCCCCATTTTCTGCTAAGTGTCTCACTCCTCCATTCTTTGCTGGAGTGAAGGCAAGGGCCAAAAGACAGTTGGAGGGTCATGATGGAGGACTTCTGTCCCCAAAGACTTCTCACCAGATTCAGTAGATAGACAAATATATAGATAGAGAGGCAGCCAAATAGACAGCCAGCATGTTTGGAGTTTTTCTCTATATTTATGCCTGGTCTAGGGAGAAGGACTCAAGGTATGTTTCCCTCAAGGAGTGATACTGAGAGTGACTACTGAGAGATGGAGAGCATTTTGAGGAGGATTGATTAATTCTTTGATGTGTTTTAGGTCTCCAAAGAATCAAAGTTCTGTTAAGTAAAGAGCTATAGTAATGAATAGAATATCTGTCACCCAAAACAGTTAAACAATTCTTGAGTTTGGAAAATTACTATTTTTGATGGAACTGCAATGATATTTAAAATT
The DNA here is from genome assembly GCA_004027295.1 of Dolichotis patagonum. Classification (NCBI taxonomy): domain Eukaryota; kingdom Metazoa; phylum Chordata; class Mammalia; order Rodentia; family Caviidae; genus Dolichotis; species Dolichotis patagonum. The sequence continues at coordinate 6,206 of PVJX010029648.1, read as the reverse complement.
TTTTTGTGTGAAAATCTTTTAAAACAACAGTGGTGCACGGAGTTATGAAAATTCATACACTCTGTTGTTATAACAGAATTTAGGTAGAGAGGTTGCAGAACTAATTCAGCTTTATTTGACCATAGCTGTGAAATGTCAGACTTTTAGGAATATCAATTTTGTACTGACCACTATAAAAAAGGGATAACCCACAACACAATATGGAGTAACATCTATTCTGATGAAGTATACTGCTTACTTATAATCAGTTCAAAAATATTTTTGAGTAAATTATGTAATACATTAAAAATAATGATTTTGAGACAAATTAAGCCATAACAACCTCAAATCAGTTTGCCCACACAGTTAATATGTTGATTAATGTCCTGTTAAGACTGAGACACTCATTTTTATCTCATTATTCAACCCAGTGTTTCCCCACAGCTATTGAATAAAAATGTAATTATTGCTCTAAATTATGTTATTATTAACTTTCACATGGTGTTTCTTGATAAACAGCAGCACAAAATAAAGGACCACATGAGCAAGTCAAATCAGAATAAGAATCATGTAATTATATAGAACTAGTTGCTACTATGTGTTTCAACTCTACCTAGGCCAAAAAGAAGAAAGGTTAGTGTTTTCCTTGCAGAAGTACAAACATGACAGGGTGATATTATGGATTTTAAATATTGATGTCTCAGAGCCTGCATTTGTCAAACAAAATGCAGCAGAAAATAATTCCAAATATTGAATTTTATTCTAGAAATCTGTGATATAGGAGAAGTCTCTTTTTGTGTGCTCATATTTATGGATTCTTGACAGAGTGATCAACACAAAGGTCATTCACCCCAATATTGCCATATTTTCCTCTAATATCTGAAGTTTCAAAAGGAGCATTTCTTGGTGACCTTTACCTAAAACAAACACGACTTCAGAAACAGAGCTCTGGGATGAGATCCACACCTGTGTACTTAGAATACTTTCTTCTTATATCTTGTCAGAGATATTATGCAATGCGAAATCACAAAGCATTTTGGAATTCTTTAAAGATAATGTATCAATCCTCTGCTTGAGTTTTATAACTAAGATGGACCTTTTCAGAGTTATGCTTTTGACATTATTGTTATGCAAAATGGCATTTTCGTGCATCAATCCCCACAAGAACACTGAGCACTACCTAGTTATCACATTCAAGAAAAAGATTGCACCATTTTGATGGCTGTAGATGCTTTGGCTTGATTATCAAAAAGGATAAAGTATTGAAACATTTCCATCTATATAGAAATGTTTATAGTTTAGCAATCCTAATGACACATCAAGAAACTAATAATTTGATAAGTAGACCTCAGTGTTGACATTCCATAATAGATGAGGCTCAAGATCAGGATAGTGGAGCTTACGTGAGAAAAGAAGTCCGTGAACTAGGAGATGAGACAGTGTTCAGAGATTCAGAAAAAGACTATTGACAAAAGTGTTAAGATAGATAATGAGGTAAACAAAATGGAGATCAAATTAAAGACACAGAGAAGGATAATGTGTCAGTCTACTTTCTGTTACTATGACAAATCTCCTGAGGAAATAAAAGGAAAGAAGACTTATTTTGGTTCATGGTTTTAGAGGTTTCAGTCCATGGTAGGCTGGATCCAATGCTTTTGGGTGTAGCAAGGCAGAATATCCTGATGTAGAGAGTGAGGTCAGAGAACAAAACTGCTCACCTCATGGTGGCTGTGGGAGGACACAGTCTTCATATATCCCTAAAAGGTATGCTCCTAATGACATGATTCTGCAATTAATTTGTGTCACTTTCCAATAATAACATCAGCTGGGAACTTAGCTTTCAATACATCAGGATTAGGTTATGGGACTCAAAGTCCAAACCATAGCAGGTACTGTAATTCATAAAATGCTAAAGTACTTAAAGATTCAGGGAAGTTCTGTGACTTTAATCATGCAACCAATGAGTCATCAAGTGTATCCCAAAGACAGGCTGGGTGGGAATTCATTCCACATCATCATGCACAGGAGGCTGATTACAGGGAACAGAAATTATTGATAAAGATGAACATTCAAGATCAGGAAGATAGCATAAGTTACAGTATAAATCATCAGAATAAATCTAATCCCCAGTACTTTGAGTTATAGCTACAGAAGCCCTAAGTACACAAAACAACAAGTACACAAAAATTATAAGAATTTTCCCAGTTCTGTAGTGCTTCTTATTCTTTATAAACATCACTTAAGTTTACAACATGTGTTTGTTCCTTTACATAAAAACAAACAAAAAAAAAGCAATAGCTCATGACAGGTAAATGAAGCTGGGGAACAACCCACATGGTTTTTTTTTAATTTTAAAGAGAATAAAAGCAAAAGCAACTACAAAAATGAAACAGGATTTCAAAACAAAATGGCAGGAAATTAACATTGTTTATTACATTGTATATTATTATTTTCAAAATAGTTGCTTAGATTACCAGATACAGGCATTTAAAATTGATCAAACAATATAAGTACTAACTTCTCATTTCTAGGAATTATTAGAATTAGTAATACAATTAGTTTAGTTATTATATATGTGTATATATGTATATATAATTGTATATGTTATTGTATATATAATCTATAAATACATTTTTAAATTGTAGAAATGTATAGAAAAGAGAAAAGAGAGAAAAAAAAGAAGAAAGATAACATGGAGCCAAGGCTGGAGATTTGACTCTGAGACACTTTCACCTTTATTTCTAGCCAAGGCCCAAATCTGGGATAAGATTTCAAATATAAAAAGGTCTTCTATCTGCAATAGCACTGCTGATCCGACCCTTCCTGTCTAATCACTTCACAGATAACTCCTTGCTCCCACAGGCTCCTTCCAGCCCAGCGGTGGGTGGTCTGTCTGCTCTCAGGCCAGCTTCCCTCCTCCACCCTGCTCACCTGTGGCTGCAGACCACCTGATTCTTAGCTTGAGATACTGGGGGCTCTTGTCTTTGTGTTTTTGCCACCACTTGGCAGACTGTGCTTTGCTTCTATGCACTGTCAGCATCTCCTCCTTCCCAACTCTGTGCATTCTCTAACAGGGAGAAAATGGTTGGTAATTTTGTTGACATGGTAACTTTTGAAAATTAGTTTTGAGGTAATTTAAGCAAGACCAATGCTGCCAAGAAAATATACTATGGAGAAAGAGAACACTCATCAAGGGACATGGGATCATCAGAACCCAACCTCATGTCCAAGGCAATGTATATACATTATTCCAGTTCCTGGTGTTACATGAATCCTCTGGTCTCAAAGCTATAGCTGGGGTAGACTGTAATTTTTTTTCTTGGTACTGGGGAATGAACTCATGACCTTGTGCCTGCCACGCAGGCACTTATGCCACTGAGCTAAATCCTCAGCTCTAGACTGTAATTTTTAACTATGATATTAAATGTATTTCTGTTATACTTTTATAGTCCTAATGCCTCATTGGGAGATACCACCTGCCATCTTCCAAAATTGAGACTGAACGCCACAGGTGATTTCAATGTTACAGAAGGAAAACCATAATTAGATTGGAAGAGATTTTTCTCAAATGGTTCTACCTACAGTCTTATGAAACAGCTCAGCAAGGAAGTTGAACCTTGATTTTTTCTACTAAAGTTTTTGGATAATGATAAGGTGAGTCATAGCAATGTCATGCTTCCAACTCCATCATTAGAACATGCAAAGAGGAGCACATGCAAAACATCTTTGGTCAGAACATCTCAAATAATCTTTAAAGACCTAGTTTTATTCTTATTTCTAACCATCTGTGTTATTCATAACACCCAGCTTTTCACAACTTGATAGAATAAAACATGTTATATTAAAAATAACTTAAGCCTTGAGAAGTAAATAAATTGATATTCTCCAGCCAATGCAAAGTTGTGTTTAGAGCCTCTTGAGTAATTTCCCTACCTCTAAAAAGTTGAAGAGAATTATAAACTAACCAGGGCAAAAAAGAATGTACCAAACTTAGATTGTCCTTTTATCTGACCAAGCTTTGAACAAATCAATTAAACTACATGATAAGAAAAATAAAAATCCAAAATAAGATTACAAATATAGGGCCAAGATAAGAAAGAAATGTGAAGATTTAAAAATAAAAATTGTATTCAAAATATTGTATGACTTTAACTTTTGATTAATGAAGAGCTTCCTCATGTTTGCATAATAGAGGTGATCACAGAGCTTGCATTGCTTTTGATGCCTGTCATGTTCGAACTACCTTTCTGATTTTCTGTATTAAAATCAATAAGGTAACGAAACACATGAATGGTGCTGGGTTATAGTACAATTGCATGAAGTCCATTTCTGGCCCACATATTTAATTCAACTGTAATTGTCATATAATTAAATACTAATCTCAGTATGTGAAATTTGACTTAAGTCTTGGACTTTTTTCATGTACTAAAAAGTCTTATCTCTTGTTTTGCAGGACTGTGGTCATTAGTGTCAGTTTTGTTTTTGTGCTTTTGTTTAGGGGTCTAGTTCTGGAGGCTGGCCTTGAACTCATCATGTAACTCAGGCTGGTCTAGGATTTTAGGCAGTCCTCTTGCCTCAGCCTTCCAAGTGGTGAAATTAAAAGTTTGTGCCTCTACGCCCAGCATCAGTGTCAACATTAAGAAAGTATTTAAGAGTTTTTAGTGGTAAGCATCTTGATCAATGTAAGGGTAATAATCTTCACACCAATATTTGATCATGAAAATAGTAATTTCAGGGAGAGTTAGTTTTCCATTTCATTCTTTTATTAACCGAAACTTTGAAAGAGATTCCCAAAGATCTACTCATTTGCATTTTTAAAGAACAATTATAGAAGACTGCCATATACTTTGTCAAAATCAAATGCATTCTCAGATAAGAAGTTTTTTTTGAAGGTAGTAAAATACAACAAAACCTGACAGAACAAAGCCAATCAAAACAATGAAGTAAAATTGGTACAGAACTTTAGGGCAGGACACTGGGATAATAGGTTCCATAGTATATCTTGTTGTCTTCATAATAGTTGTCCATTCCATCAGGTATAGCAAAATCAAACCAAAAAGAGAACATTATAAAACTTATCAAAATGGAATATTGAATAAAGCAAGACAATTGATTAGAACAAAGCAAAACAGTGAAAACAATATATCTATTCCTCTTCAGATAAGAATTTCTAAGAAGAAAAAAATGAAAGACTTGAAAGCTATCCAAAAGAAACAATAATCATTTGATGATTATGTTTTTGAATTTTTATTCTCAAATTGCTTTATAGTCACACTTATTTTAAGAGTATTTCCATACAGATAGTTGAAATTTTTATTTTCTTTACACATATGTATTTTCAGATAACTAGGAACAATAGTTTCCAAGTCTAACTAAATATCATATATGGATTTGTCTGGAACTTCCTATAATCTGCTATTTTTCTAGTTACATGTATTTACAATATTATGTTTATTTTATTTATATTGTCTTTTAATATCATGAATTTTTAAAATTTATTTTGAAGAGAATAAAACCAAATGAGAGAAAACAAAGTGGGGTCAGTCAAAACAAAAGGATGGACATAGTACATGACTTAAAACCAAAATACAAGGTGATCCACAGTGGTTACCATAATGTCACTTGTTATAGCATCAATAGAATGGCCCATGTCATCAGACATAATAAAATTGAACATAGCAGTACAGAACAAAAATCAATAAAAACAAAACATTGGAGACATTATAGGACTTCAAAAAAAGACAATAGTCAAACCAGAATGGGTATCATAGTGAATCTTATTGTCTTCAATAAGACTTGAATACTACCCTCAGACTTGTCTTCAGTAAGACTTGAATACTACCCTCAGACTTGATACTATCAAACAAAACATATTCAAATAAAATCAGTCAAAACAAGACAGTGAAAGCAATACAAGGCTTCAAATTAAGTTAATAGGAAGTCAAAAATGGTTACCATAGAATATCCTGCTATCTTTGGAATAGCTGTCCATGCCATCAAGTCTCATACAACTAAACAAACTAGAATAGAATATAACCAAACTAAACAGAGCAATGAAAGCAATATGGGTTTCAAATCATGATACAAGACTAACAATGTCTTCTGCCTTCCCTTTTAAGACAATTCCTCCCCTTTCACTTTCACAGGATGCATTGTACATTTTATATCCCACTAACTCCTTTAGTTTTTAGATTAGGGAGGCAACCCACTATTTACCTAAGTGATTC
>PVJX010029647.1:0-22738 GCA_004027295.1 Dolichotis patagonum | reverse complement strand
AGCAAAATAAACCAAACTCAAATATGTAAATACCGTATAGTCTCCCTAGTATGAGAGTTTGTAAGTGTATGTAAGATTTTACAGTAATCATGATTTCCCATTTCATTGCTTTGAAAACTTTCAATGTTTTCATTCATCAATTTGAATGATTTTATTCTGTCTTATTTGACTTTATTATATGTGATGGTATGAAAAGCTGTTTTGAAGAAAACAAATTATGGCAGCCATTGCTGACTTAATATTGTCTTCCTTAGAAGTCCTACCATACTTCTACTCTGCTATTACCATCAGTTCTATCACGTTGTGTCTTTTGGGGATTTTACTATATGTGATAGAATAAACAAATCTTTTTATTGAAAATGAGATATTATACCAGCCATTGATCATAGTTATTCAGTTCAGAATGTCCTGTAATTCTTTCATTCTCTTGAATGGTTTTATACTATTGCATTATGTTTAATATTATTGTATTTGAAACTATGCTCAGCTATAGCAGGGAAAGAGATATTTTGATAGCTACTGTTTATGTCTGGTTGTCTTATTGTAAAGTGTCGTGTTGCTTATGTTGTTCTGTTCTGATCTGCTTTGTTCTGCCCTCTTTTGTTTTATTTTCTTTAAAATAAAATTTTAAAAAAGACCAGACAATAGGAAGCCAAGAATTGCTGTCAGTGTCTCTCATTCTCTTCAGAACAGCTGTCCATTCCTTCATGTGTTTTGAACTTAAAACAAAACAAGCTAAAGTCACTTTGAACAAAGAATGATAGTATTGCTGGATTTCACTTCATGACATTATGGATTCAGCACTGGGTACTGTAGTGTCTCTTTTTCTTCAAAGTAGTTGTTCATTTCAACATGCATTATATAGTTGGTTCTCATAAACTGTTTATATGCTCTATATGCATGAGTCTCTACATGTATATCTATCCTTTCTGTATTAGATGGAAAAACAAAACAAAGCAAGACAAAACAAACTAATCCTAGAAAAGCATGAAGCAAAAAGTCATATAAAACCACAATACAAGGTGATCTACAATGGTTACCATGATGTCTCAGCGGTGTATAACAACATTAATAAAAATGAAGCATTGGAGATATTATAAGACTTCAAAAGCAAGTAATAATCAAACCATACTGGGTATCTTAGTGAATCTTGTCATCTTCAGTGTAATTGCCTATACTCTTAGACTTGATGCTATCAATCATAACAGATTTGAATAAAATCAGTCAATACAAAACAGCAATCTAACAAACCAGATTCAAATAAGATCAGTCATTATAAGACAGTATAAGTTATACAGGGCTTTAGATTAAGTTGATAGGAAATTAAGGATGATTACCATCATATGTCCTCTTATTTTGGGGACAGTTGACTGTGTCCTCAGGTCTAGTGTAAGTAGACAAACTGAAACAGCGTGTAATCCATCCAAGCAGAGTGATGAGAATAATGTAGTTTTTAAATCTTGTTACCCCATTAACAATATCCTCTGCCTTCCTTTTTAGACAATTCCTCCCTTTTCACTCCCATAGAGTGCACTGCTTATTTTGGGTCCCACTGCCTCCCTATATAGAGCCCCTCAATGGACCCTATCTCCTGATCTACTCTGCCTGTGTTTCTCTCTGTTAGTATTTTGAGGCTCTCTATACTAGAGATTATAGCCCATGCTCTCTGCCTCATTTCTGCTATTCTATTTTTCTACCATTGGCCATCAATGTTTCTCTTCCACTCCACTGTCTTCCCTGTTCACTGAGGCCTCTCTGCCACTGTTCCTGAAATGCTCGTATTCTTTTCCTCTCTCTCTAAAATGTCCTTCAGTATTTTTTATAGGGTTGGATTGGTGGTCACAAATTCTCCAAGGTCCTCTTTGTCATGGAAGCATCTTGCTTCTCCATTAATTTCTAGAGAGAGCTTTGCAGGGTACATCAATCTGGGCTAGAGGTTGTTCTCCTTCAGGGCTTGAATTATTTTACTCCAAGCTCTTCTTGACTTGATGGTATGTGTCGAGAAATCTGTCATGATTTTGATGGGTTTTCCTTTGTAGGTGATCTGTTTCTTTTCTCTGATGGCTTTTAATATTCTGTTCTTATATTGAATTTCTGAGATCTTGATTATTATGTGTCTGGGTGTAGCTCTGTTTTGGTTATAGGTGGCTGGAGTTCTGTATGCTATCTGCATATCATTTCCTTTTTCTGTTTGAGAAGTTTTCCTTAATAATTTCTGTGAATAGCCATTGTAATTCCTCTGTTTTGATTCCTGCTTCTTCATTCACATGCTTTATTCTTAAGTTATAGATCCTCTTGTGGTCCTCTAGCCTTTGTATGGTTACTGCCTGCTCCCTTGTTATTTTTAAGAGGTATTCCCTTTCATTGTCACACATTGCAAGCCTATGTTCAATTTTTGATAGTATATCTTTAGTTTCTTTCCAACAGTTTTGCCAACTTTCTGTGGAGTATTTAGTTTCCTGGTAATTTCTTTCAATCTGTGTCATGAATTCTAGGTTTGCTTTATATTTTTCAGTGAACATTTCTCTCCTTTTGTGTTCTTCCATTCTTCTGTCTGTGTCTTCTCGATATATACCCAGCCTTTATTTTATTAATCTACTTATCTCTTGTTTAACTTGAATTAATATTTCAGTTTTGATCTCATTTATGAGGTCCCAAAGATATCCCTTTATGTCCACTGATGCTGTGTTTGATGTTGTATGTTTGCTGTCCTCAGTCTCTTTTATATTTACCTCTCCTGGATCCATATTCTCAGGGTTGGGGGCTGGGGTTTTTTTCTTATTTCTCTCTCTCCTTATGTTTTTGGTTCCTTCCATACAAGTGTATAGTTTAATTCCCAGCCCCTTTTCTTGTTTGTTAGGGTTCTTCTGGAGCACACAGGTTAGGGCTTCTGCCCTCTGTAGTCCGCTATCAGAGAGTGAAGTGCAAGCAAGGGCAGTATACACTGGCTCCTCCCCTCCGAGCCAGTCAACCTTTGTGGGCCTTCACTGCATCAGTGTGCACCACACTTAAGGAATTAATTGATTTTTGATGACCCACTGGGTCCCAGCCAGGGATACAGCACAGTCCAAGCAGATCCCACCAATCCACTCAGTGAGGGGAGCAACCAACTGAAGCCACTTCCTTACAGAGTTAGGACCATTCTGCCCAAATCCAACATGTCATCCAGTTGGTTGCCCCCTTCCCATGAGAGGATCTTATTCCCATCACTCACCACAGGTTGATGCCAATCCCTGAGAACTGCTGGGCTCCCCAACCTCTGACCTCAGCGCAGCTTTGGCAAGAATTCACAGTGCCACTGGGTGGGTCAAGTGCAGGGCTGGTTCTGGGTGAGTCACATGCAGGGCTATTCAGTTCCATGCTCGGGGCTGCTCAAGCCAGTCGCATTGGTGTGGGTTTGGTCACTCAAGTCGATCTCGGGCACGAATTCAAGTGGCTCGGTGAGAGCATTGTGCTCGCCAATCTTGGCTTCTGTAATGATAGCCCCAGGACCTCATTATTGAGTTGTTTCTTTCACTTCAGTTTCTTCCTGGGTTGAGAGACTCCATCTCTCTCTGTTTGGGTCTCTCTAGGGTGTTCTATTCTGGCATTTGAGCTGCCTCTCTCAGAGAGGCTCTATATCCAGCTACCTATAATTCCACCATCTTTCCCAGCCTCCTATGGCTATCCTTTCTGCATTAGAGGGAAAAACAAAACAAAACAAAATAAAACAAATTGCTAGAAAAACAAGAAACAAAAAAGACAAATAAATAACAATAGCAAAGAGTGAAAAACAATGACAATATAGGCCTTCAAAACAAGGTGATAGGAACATAACAAAGGTTGTTATTTTACACAGTGATCTTCAAAAGAATTCTTCAGATCACCAGACACAAACATGCAAAATTGTTCCATTCCTATGAATGTTAACTGTTTTGTTCCAAGAATGTACAGAATTTGTAACACAATCATTTTAGCTATCCTGTGTGTTTATACAAATTTAGATATTTTTCTTTTCCCTTCCTTTGTTTTCCTCCTTTTCCCTGAGATATTATTTTTTCTTCCTTTTCCCTGAGATATTATTTTTGAGCAGATTTTTACCCTTTCACCAAAATTTATTGAGGATTTTGTATCTTGTGTGCTCACCATTTCTTACACTAAGGAAACAATAGAGTATTTATACGTGTGAGTTTGATTTATTTCACTTATGAGTATGATCTCAAGTTGCATCCATTTATTGATAAATATCTCAATGTGGTCATTCTTTATAGCTAAGTAGTATTTCATTGTATAAAAATACCACATTTTTTATCCATTCTTCAGTTAATGGACACTTAGGTTGTTTCCAAGATCTGGCTATTACAAATTGTGCTGCTCTAAACATGGGTGCACATATATCACTGTGGTATGATGTTTTCAGTTCTTCTGGGAATATACCCAGAAGTGGAATAGCTGGGTCAAATGAGACTTCCAATGCCAGCTTTTTGAGGAATCTCCAGACTGACCTCCACAGTGGTTGCACCAGTCGACACTCCCACCAACAGTGTAGAAGAGTTCCTTTTTCCCTGCAGCCTCTCCAGCATTTGTTGTTGGTAATTTCCTTTATCCTGGTTATTCTTTCTGGAGTGAGATGCAACCTCAGTGTTGTTTTAATTTGCATTTCTATAATGAAAAATGATGCTGAAATCTTTTGATGTATTTACTTGCCATTTGTCTTTTTTCATCTGAGATCTGTGTATCCATCTCGGATGTCCATTTTTGGTTGAGTCTTTGAATTTTGGGGGTCTGATTTTTTTTAATCTTTTATGAGTTCTAGACAGAAGTCTTTTGTCTGAGGGACAGTTGACTAAGATTTTTTAAGAATTCATGGGTTTCCTTTTTACTCTGTTGGAGATTTCTTTTAACATGCAAAAATTTTTAATAAGATGAGCTCTCATTTTTGATTCTAGGAAGTATTTCCCATGCGGTTTGATTTTTCTTCATGAATTATATGCCTACCCCTATGCCTTCAAGATTTCTACCTTATTTGTTTTCCAGTAGATTTAGTGTTTCTGTTTTAATATTTAGATCTTTGATCCATTTAGACTTCAGTTTAGTACATGGTGATAGGCATGGGTCTAGTTTTAGTTTTCAGAATATGAGAGCCTGTTTTTCCAGCACCACTTATTAAAGAGACTATTTTCCAGTGAATGTGTTTGTCCCCTTTATCAAAGATGAGGTGGCTGAGTGTGTTTGTAGTTGCAGTTGCATCTTCTAATCTATTCCATTGATCTTCAGTGTTTTTATTCCAGTACATGCTGATTTTTATTACAGTAGCTTTGTAGTATAACTTCCAGTCAGGAATTGTGATGTCTCCTGCCTTGCCTTTGTTGCTCAGAACTTCCTTTGCTATTCTAAGTCTTTTATGGTTCCAGATGAAGTTTAAGAATGATTTCTCTAGATCTGTAAGGTATGCTAGTGGTATTTTGAATGGAATTGCATTAAATCTGTATAACAATTTTGGGAGAATGGCTATTTTTACAATATTTGTTCTTCCTATACATGAATATCTTTCCATTTTCTGAGACCCTCTTCAATTTCTGTTTTCAGGATATTATAATTTTTCCTGAATAGATCTTTTACTTCTTTGGTTCCTAAGTATTTCATTTTGGGGGGAAGCTATTGGGAAGGGTAATTATTTCTTTCTTAGTGGTTTTGTTGTTTGCATACAGGAATGCTATTAATATTTGAGTGTTGACTTTGTATCCAGCTACATCACTGAATTATTTATTATACCTAGGAATCTTTCAATGGAGTTTTTGGGGTCTTCTATGTAGAGTATCATGTCATCTCCAAATAATGATAATTTAACTTCTTCATTTCCTATCCTTACTCCTTTTCTTTCTTTCTCTTGTCTAATTGCTCTGGCTAGTATTTCCAGCACTATATTAAATAGGAGTGGTGATAATGGACATCCTTGTCTTGTTCCTAATTTTGAGTAAAGGCTTTCAGTTTTTGGCCATTTAATATGATGCTGACTGTTGGTTTGTCATAGATGGCTTTTATCATATTGAGGTAAAGACTACCTATTCCAATTTTCTATGGGGTTCTTATCATGAATAATTGTTGGACTTTATCAACAGCTTTTTCTGCATCTATAGAAATGGTCATGTGACTCTTATTTCTGGTTCTACTGATATAGTGGATTACATTTATTGATTTGTTGATATGTTGAACCATCCCTGCATTCCTGGGATGAATCCCACTTGTTTGTGGTGTATAATCTTCTTGATGATTTGCTGCATTCTATCTGCCAGTATTACATTAAGAATTTTTGCATCTATGTTCACTAGGGAGATGGGCCTATAATTCTCTTTTTTGGTTAAGTCTTTCTCTGGTTTTGGTAAATGGAGTAATACTTGCTTCCAGGAATGAGTTAGGGAAAATTGTTTCCCTTTGAATTTCAGTGAAGAGTTTGAGGAGTGTCGGCATTAAGTCTTCTTTGAATTTCTTGTAGAATTCCACAGTGACTCCATCAGGACCTCGGCTTTTCTTTGTTGGTAAGATTTTAATTACATTTTAAATTTCATGAATTAAAATTGGATTATTTATCAGTTTTACATCCTCTTGGTCCAGCTTTGGTAATTCATATGTTTCTGGGAATATGTCCATTTCTTCTGTGTTATCAAACCTATGATAGTAGAGGTTTTTGAAGTAGATATTGATGATCTTCTCTATTTCCACAGGGTCTGTAGTGATTTTGCTCTTTTCATTTCTTATTACATGAGTTTGAGTTTTTTCTTTCCTTTTTTTAATAAGGTTGGATAGAGGCTTATCAATTTGATTTAATCTTTCAAAGAACCAACTCTGTGATTCATTGATTCTTTTACAGTTTTCTTAGTCTCTATTGCATTGATTTCTGCTCTGATCTTTATAATTTCCTCCCTTCTTTTGGCTTTGGGATTGACTTGCTCTTCTTTTTCTAGATATTAATGTGTAGGTTGTTTATTTGCATTCATCCTGTTTTCCTTACATGGTAATTCACTGCAATACATTTTTCTCTGAGAGCTCTTTTCATTATGTCCTACAGATTATGGTAAGCTGTATTTTTATTTTCATTTGCTTGTAGATATTAATTAACTTCTTCTTTAATTTCTTCTGTGACTCATTGATTGGTCAGGAGTGTATTATTCAACTTCTGTGTGTTTGTGGAAGTTTTGCAGTTTCTTTTGTCACTAATTTCTAGTTTCATGGTGCCATGATCTGATAAAATGCATGGGATAATTTAAATTCTTTTGCATATACTTAAGCATGTATATGGTCTATTCTAGAGAATGTCCCATGTGCTGCTTAGAAGACTGTAAATTCTGATACCATTGGGTGAAACACTCTATACACATTGACTAAGTCCATTTGTTCCCAGATGTGATTGATTTCTGTTATTTCTTTGCTGATTTTGTGTCTAGTTGTTCTGTCCCTTTGTCTCAATGGTGTGTTAGGGTATCCTGTTACAATTGTGTTATTGCTTATTTGATTTTTCATTTCTGTTAATATTTATTTTGTATAGCTGGAAACTCCCGAATTTGGTGCATATATATTTAAGATTATTATCACTTCCTCTTGAAGTTTTCTCCTAACTAGAATGTAGTTACCTTCCTTATTTCTTTGGATCATTCTTGTTTTGAAGTTCACATTGTCTGCAAACAGAATAGTGACCCCTGCTTTTGGGGGGATTCCTGTTGCATGGAGTATTGTTTTCCATCCTTTGACTTTCAGTCTATGAGTTTCCTTTTGGTTAGGTGGGTTTCCTGTATATAGTATATGGCTGGATGTTGTTTCTTGATCCATTCTGTCAGTCTGTTTCTTTTAACTGGTAAATTAAGGACATTTACATTAAAGGTTATAAATGTTATGTATTGATTTATTGTTGACATGTTATCTTTCTACTGTTGCTTCTTTACCTTTCCCCTCTGTTTGTTTGCCTTGCTTAGTGGTATTTTCCTATGTATATCTAGAATGTGTTTCAGTATTCTTTGCAGTGTTGGTTTGGCGGTCATGAAGTCTTTCTGCTGTTCTTTGTCATGAAAGTATCTTATGTCTCCATCCATTTTGGAGGACAGTTTTGAAAGGTACATCAATTTGGGTTGGAAGTCATTTTCCTTTAGGATCTGAAATAGTTCACTCCATGCTCTTCTTGACTTCATTATTTGTGTTGAGAAGTCAGCTGTGATTCTGATAAGCTTTCCTTTATAGGTGATCTGTCTCTTCTCTCTAACAGTTTTTAATATTCTGTTCTTATGTTAGATTTCTGCGATGGTGATTATTATATGTCTTGGTATAGTATTATTTTGGTTATGGCTATTTGGAGTTCTATATGCTTCACTGATCTGTATGTCAGTTTCCATTCTCACGATTGAGAAATTTTCAGCTATTACTTCTGTAAATTGCCTCTTGATATCATTTGTGTTGTCACCTTCTTTTTCATTTATATCTGTCAATCTTATGTTGTTTTTGTTTGTATCATCTTGCAGCTTTTGAATTTTTATTTCCTGTTTCCTTGTTATTTTTAAAAGATCTTTCCTTTCCAGTTCACTAGTTACAATCTTGTCTTCAAGGTCTGAAATTCTATCTTCACTTTCGTTGAGGCAGTTTTGCAATTTTCAATGCAATATTTGATTTCCTGTATATGTCTTTGAATCTGCTTCATGCATTCTATTTGTTTCTTATTTTGTTCACTCAGGGTTTCCATCTTTTTGCACTGTTCCTCTAATTTTTTATCTATGTCTTCTTTAGATGTGTTCAGCATTTCTTTTATAACACTCATCATTTCTTCTTTTACCTGGGAGAATATTTTTGATCTGAGTTATTTTATAGCTTCCCAGAGTTGTTTCTTTACTTTCCCAGAGTTGTTATCATTTCAAGAATTTCAGGTATATGGCTTACTCAGGTATAAGGGACCTGAATACAGTCCCAGGAGCCAAACATGTGCAAGATAAATCCCAGTGCACAGGGAAGCCTTGGAATGTTGCTCCCAGGTGGTAAGACTGTGCCCAGCATCCCAAATCACCAGAGGATGCATGGGAGGTCCCTATTTTCTTCTATGTCCATGTTTCGTAGGCTTGCTCAGGTTGGGCTGGAAGTTTGAGATTGCATGTTGCTCTTTCATTTTGTCATTTTCCTATGTTTCTGGGTTTCAAGAGATGTTCCAAAGCTTCTTCAATGTGCTGGTCATCACTTGGCCCACTTTTTGCTTCTGGGGCAGTTAGGCCCACAGGGACCTCCCATGTGTCCTCTGGTGATTTGGGATACTGGGCACAGTCTTACCACCTGGGAGCAACATTCCAAGGCTTCCCTGTGCACTGGGACTTATCTTGCACATGTTTGGCTCCTGAGACTGTATTCAGGTCCCTTCTAACTGCTTGGAGTTCACTGGGCATGGCCCAGTTAGGCCCCTGGGGACTTCCCATGCATCCTCTGGTGCTTTGGGAGGCTGGGCACGGTCTTTCCACCTGGGAGTAAGGTTCCAAGTCTTCTCTGTGTGCTGGGATTCAACTCACGCATATTTGTCTCCTGGCAATTTTTGTGTTTTCTAAATAAAAATTATGTGAAGTGGTTCTCACCTCACAAAGCTAGAATATCTTCAGTAAAAAGACATACAAGTTTCTAACTTTCATGCTTTTTCTAAATATCTGCTATCCCTGTACTTATGGTCATAAAAGTAGCAAACTATTCACATTTTTGTCATACTAACTTCAATAACCTTTTAAGTTTAGAACGGTCAATATTATAAAAAAAGACATGAAAAATAAAACTTCAAACCTACATCAAAAATTATAAAATAATATGTAAATTCATGTTCAGGTATTGCAGGGCTTATGCATAGATGGCACCTGAATAAAGGTCATTTCTAAATGTGGAAGGAAAAACTAGATTGCCATCTAGATATCCAGAAGATCTGACCTCAGGAAGTGACCTGACCCACCTAGCTACTGCCATACCAGCAGGAATTTGGGTTCACCCTGACAAAACATTGTGTCACCAAGTGCTATATGTCCCATCCATAGCACTGTCCACCTTGAATCCTTGCCTGTTGTCCCCTGCCCAGCTCCTCTCCAGGTCTGTGGGGTGGGGTTATCAAGGCCTAAACACCTGGAGCCCAGACAGTGGAGTTTCAGCCCTCAGACAAGGGAGACAAGGTCATAGAGAACCTGGGAGAATTGCAGACAACCTGGGATCTCCACTCTGTTTCTTCAGGCTTCTTGTGCTGCTGCCTTGACCAAAATTAGACATGCTGCTTCCAATACTTCCTATCAAGGCATTCTTTAAAGTCCTCCAGTGACATGCACATACTTCCTCCAGGATTCTTCCTGCCCCATCAGAGGCCATCTTCAGCCCTGAGCCAGTCCTGAGCCACCCTTCCTGAAGTTTAGCTCAACCATTCAGTGATCAATGTACTTTAATGTGAAGGAGGAAGTGTATCATAGTGGGCAGGGCTGTGTGTATGTGTGTGTATGTGTGTGTGATCTCAGACTGCCTGGACAGTTGAGGTTCCTCTGGGTATCTCAGGTCCATCCAGGCCCTGCTATAGAGCATTTAGGGCCAAAGGGCTGGGCCTCAGAGCAGCTTAGAACAAAGGCCACAAATCTGTATAGATACTGCACCTTGGCAGCTTCTCAGCTAGTGGCCCTGTGTGAGTGGTTGGAGTTCTCTGCCTTGGCCAGTCCAACTGAAGTTATGGACAGTTTTTCCATTAGGCATAAGCAAGCTCCGTGAAAAGTAGTTGGCCTAGGCTAGCAACAAACAAGAAATGGAGAGGAGGTGACCCAGAATAGAAAGGCCCAAGGTATGGACAAGTGGGGGCTTAAGATAGCAAGTCCTGAGGAATGGACAACAAGTGGCCCAGGACAGCAAGGCCTAAATTATGGGGATCAGGTACCCAATAGAGTGAGACTGGGAAAACTCAGTCTGGGGCCTGAAATTGTCATCAGGGCAGGTCTTGGGTAAATTGTCAGTGGAAGCCTTTTGACTCAGGGTGCTTTGTACTGGTTGGGGCCCTACCAGTCTCGGAGTGATGCACTGAGGCTTCCCCATGGAATGGAAATCACTGCACACACTTTTGGATCACAAGGCAGAATGCAGACAGCTGTGGATCACTTGGGGGTCGCTGGCAGGTCCTAAATAGGCCTAAATAGGCCCAGAGGGACCTTTCTGTGGGTCCTCCAGTGATGGGAGATGCTGGGCAGGGCTTCCAGTCTCTGAGCAAGGCGCTAAGTTCTATTTTTATTTCTCTTGTGGAATTATCCCAATTCAGTACAATACCATGTGAAAATCTGCTTTTACAACTTTAGGAAGAGGTTGAAAGTGAGTCATCAGGTGACTTAGCTACTTTTAATGACTTAGATTGTGTTTGTCAAAGAACATAGCAAGATATGTGTTATGGTTGATACACTGTGTCGATTTGAGAAGTTTAAAAGTTTAAGCCACTCAGCAGAGAGCCACAATCCTTACTTTGTAAACCCTCAGCCTGTGCAAGATGAAGGCATAGAAGTTTTATAATTGCTACACCCACCCTGATAGGTTGGTAGCCTACTTACAATATAAGGGAGGAAAAGAGGCTTGTTTTTCCCCTGGCCCCTTTTGATCTTGCTGCTTTTGTTGTCTTCTGCTGCCTGGAAGTGTTGCCCCTGTGCCATGCCAACCTACCTTGCAGCCAGTGGGTTATGGACTGAAACTGCTACAAAATGAGCTAAATAAACCTTTCCTTCCTTGGTTTTGGGTGTTGGGTATTTTGTCCCAGCAACTAGAGAAAAATAACCAAGATGATATGACAGAAAAGTACAGAATGAAGACCTTGATTCAGATGGAGAAGAAAAGAGTAATATAAATAAATTTTGACTAGACAAAATACTACAAAATGATCATGTATATTTGAATAATTCAATAATAGAACTAGATCAGAATATGTTATTAAGTCCCTGCCAAGAGTGAAAGCTATTGGATGAAATCCCAACACTGCAATTCAATGTTAAAAGTTGTTTGTAATGCATAGTGTGCTACAAGATGTTTTGAAATAAACTCATTATGAAATACAAGTAAAACACTCAAAAGATTGCATTTCATTCAGAATTGCCTACATTTTGATGATGAAAAGATTCACTAAAAAGAACAATATACAACAATCATTGTTGCTTACTCAATTTCTTGAAAGCTTTGCTTTAAACTGTCAAGCAATTTATATAGTCTGAATACATGACAAATGAACAAAATCATGCATCATTTTGTGGCTTTTGGTTGTTTCAGCACTACATGGCAAATAAACTTTACAAATATGGTATAAAAATATATGTCTTGGTAGAAACAAAGACATTTTACATCTTGAATTTATAAATTTACCCTAGAACTCATCCACTAGGTCTTTACTTGTGTAGTAATAAGCTGTATGACAATGTGAACAGATTGTTGCACCTATTTTTTTGTACCAGGAATTAAACTCACACCCTTGTGCTTACCAGGCAGGAGCTATGCAACAGGGCCTGACCTGAGGTGCCTGTTGAATTCCAGTGCATGGAGAAGCCTGGCTGTTGCATCTATTTTAAACAGCAACTCAAATATCACATTCAACAATTGGTTCACTAGTTACCCATTGATGTTGTTTCATGTGCTTTAAAAAAAAATACAAGTTGAATAGCAAAGGAGCTATTCACAAAAGCAGAGTAAAGATTCCTGAAAACATGTTGCAATTTACCGTTAAAGAAATATATAGTACAAACTTTGAATTTCAGAAAGACATAGCATTGGCCTGCTATATGCGGGACAAAAAAGTAGTATTGATACTGTCAACATTACACCGTATTTATCAGAGTGACAGTGAAGCCATGTGTGGTGGTATTCCTGCACTCCCAGCAGAGGCTGAGGCAGGACGATCCTGAGAATTGAAGGTCAGCTTGTGCTACACAATGAGTTCAAGGCTAACCCGTACTATGTAGCAAGACCCTGTCTCAAAACAAGGAAACAAAAAGATTGATAGTGAGTCCTCAATACAAATAAAGCCAGAGATGGTGACATTTTATAACAAAAATGTAGAATAGATGTTTTTGATGAGTTGTGCATCAACTGATTAAAATTAATCTTATTTTATTGATATTTTATTTTCTTGTCAAGTACACATGGTTCAATGTAATAAAACTCATAAAATTAAAATAATTCATCAGTGGGAATACTCTGAAAAAAATAAATGTGAGATTATACAGCCTTTCAAAAGATTTACCTTGATACCCCTAGTGTTCTAACTACCTTAGGGTGGAGCAGCTCACTGGTTAGCTTGAGAAAATCTGTCTGAAAACAGTGAGAAAGGAGTTAGGGTCTGAAACCCAGTCCTGAGCCCTGACCATGTGCATGAGTTGAATCCCAGTGCACAGAGAAACCTTAGAACTTTATTGCTAGGTGGTAAGACCACGCCCTGCCCCTGAAATCACCCTAGAATGCATGGGAGGTACACACGGGCCTAACTGGGCCACACCCAGTGAACTCCAAGCAGCTAGCAGGGGTCAGATTCCAGTCCCAGGGCCTGACCTGAGGCACCTGTTGAATTCCAGTGCATGGGGAAGCCTGGGAACTTCACTCCCAGGCAGTAAGACCATGCCCTGGATCTGAAATCACCAGACGACACACAGAGTCCCCACGGGCTCAACTAGCCCATTACCAACAAGCTTCAAGTGGCCAGCAGTCTGCCCCAGGAGCCAAAAGTGGGCCACGTGATTCCTAGTGCACTGAGGAAGCTTTAAAACATCACCCAAAACCCAGAAATATAGGAAAATGGCAAAACAAAAGAGCAAACTGCAATCTCAAACTCCCAGTCCAAACCAAACAAGCATAGGAGACATGCACACAGAAGAAAATATAACCTATATACCTGAATTTCCTGAAATGAAGAAATTCCTGATGTAAATAGACAACTCCAAGATGCTATAAAAGAACTCAGATCAGAAATAGTCTCCCAAGTAAAAGAAAAAATGATGAAGGTTATGAAAGAAATGCTAAACACATCTAAAGAAGACATAGTTAAAAACTTAGAGGAACAGTGCAAAAAGATGGAAGCACTGAATGAACCACATTTAAAAAGACAGAATGCATGAAGTAGATTCAAAGAGATATACAGGAAATCAAAAATTCCATCAAAACTTGGCAGAACCACCTAAATGAAAGTGAAGATAGAATTTCAGATCTTGAAGACAACATTGCAGCTAGTTAACAGGAAAGGAAATATCTTTAAAATATATCAAGGAAACAGGAAATAACAATTCAGTAACTGCAAGATGATACAAAGAAAAACAACATAAGATTGATAGGTATAAATGAAAAGGAAGGTGACAACACAAATAATATCAAGAGGCTATTTACAGAAGTAATTGCTGAAAATTTCTCAATCATGAGAATGGAAGCTGACATACAGATCAGTGAAGCACATAGAACCCTAAATAACCATAACCAAAATAAAACTGCACCCAGATATATAATAATCATCATCCCAGAAATCTAATATAAGAACAGAATATTAAAAGCTGTTAGGGAGAAGAGACAGGTCACCTATAAAGGAAAGCCTATTAGAATCACAGCAGACTTCTCAACACAAACAATGAAGTCAAGAAAACCATGGAGATAAGTTTTCAGATCCTAAAGGAAAATGATTTCCAACCCAGACTGATGTACCCTGTAAAACTGTCCTTCAAAATGGATGGAGAAATAAGATACTTCCATGACAAAGAAGAGCTGAAGAACTTCATGACACCCAAATCATCCCTGCAAAGAATACTGAAACACATTCTAGATATACATAAGAAAATGCCACTAAGCAAGGCAAACATTAAACAGAGTGGGAAGATAAAGAATCAACAGCAGAAAAATAACATGTCAAAAGTCAACCAATATATCTTAGTTATAATGATTAATGTAAATGGCCTCAATTCACCAAATAAAAGAAACAGACTGGCAGAATGGTTCAAGAAACAACATCCAACCATATGCAGTATACAGGAAACCCATCTAACCCAAAAGGAAACTCATAGACTAAAAGTCAAAGGATGGAAAATAATATTCCATGCATCAGGATCCCCCCAAAAATAAGTGTAGCTATTCTGTTAGCAGAAAATGTGAACTTCAAACCAAGAATGATCCAGAGAGATAAAGAAGGCCACTACATACTAGTTAAGGGAAAACTTCAAGAAGAAGGGATAAAAATCTTAAATATATATGCACCAAATTTGAGAGAATCTAGCAATACAAAAAACTTAACAGAAATGAAAAATCAAATAAGCAATAACACAATTATAACAAGAGACCTTAACATCCCATTGACACAAAGGGACAGATCAACTAGACACAAAATCAGTAAAGAAATAACAGAATTGAATCACACCTGTGAACAAATGGATTTGGTGGATGTATACAGAGTGTTCCACCCAACAACATCAGAATATACATTCTTCTCAGTAGCACATGTAATATTCTCTAAAACAAACCGTATAGTAGCTCACAAAATGTGCTTGAGTAAATGCAAAAGAACTGAAATTATCCCATGCCTGTTATTGGATCATAGTGCCATGCAATTAGAAATTAATGACAAAAGAAACTGCAAAAACCCCACAAACACATGGAAATTGAATAATACACTCCTGAGCAATCAGTGGGTCACAGAGGAAATTAAAGAAGAAATTAAACAATATTTACAGGCAAACAAAAATACAAATACAACTTACTGGAACCTATAGGATGCAATGAAAGAAGTCCTCAGAGTAAAATTTATTATGGTGAACTCACACTTCAGGAAAACAGAATGAACACAAATAACCTGATAACAAACCTCAAACATCTAGAAAAAGAAGAGCAAGTCAAGCCCAAAACCAAAAGAAGGGAGGAAATTATAAAGATCAGAGCAGAAATCAATGCAATAGAGACTAAGAAAACAATACAAAGAATCAAAGAGTTGGTTCTTTGAAAGAATAAACAAAATTGATAAGCCCCTAGCCAACTTTATTTTAAAAAGGAAAGAAAAAACTCAAATTGATGCAACAAGGAATGAAAAAGGTGAAGTTACTACAGACTCTGGAAATACAGAAGATCATCAATACCTATTTTGAAAACCTCTACTTGCGTAGCCTTGATAACATGGAAGAAATGGACAGATTCCAAGAAACATATAAATTACCAAAGCTGAGTCAAGAAGATATAAAACTGCCGAAAAACCCAATTTCAATTAACGAAATTGAAAATGCAATTAAATCCCTACCAACAAAGAAAAGCCCAACAGCAGATGAATTCACTGTGGAATTCTAGAAGAAATTCAAAGAAGATTTAATGCCAACACTCCTCAAACTCTTCAATGAAATTAAAAGGGAAACAATTCTCCCTAAGTCATCCGTGGAAGCAAATACTACTCTAATACAAAACCTGAGAAAGACCCAACTGAAAAAGAGAACTCTAGGCCAATATCCTTAATGAACATAGATGCAAAAATTCTCAATGAAATGTTGGCAAACAAAATGCAGCAAATCTTCAAGAAGATTACACACCATGACCAGTGGGATTAATCCCAGGAATGCAGGGATGATTCAACATATGAAAATCAATTAAATGTAATCCACCATATCAATAGAGCCAAAAGTAAGAACCACATGATCATCTCTATAGATGCAGAAAAAGCTTTTGATAAGGTCCAACACTTATTCATGATAAAAACCTTACAGAAAATTGGAGTAGATGGTCTTTCTTCAATATGATAAAGGCCATCTATGACAAACCAAAGCCAGCATCATATTAAATAGCCAAAAACTGAAAGCTTTACCTTAAAACCAGGCACAAGACAAGGATGTCCCTTATCACCACTCCTATTCAACATAGTGCTGGAAATACTAGCCAGAGAAATTAGATAAGAGAGAGAAACAAAAGGAGTAAGGATAGAAAAGAAGTTAAATTATTATTTGCAGGTAACATGATACTCTACATAGAAGACCCCCAAAACTCCATTGAAAGACTCCTAGGCACAATAAATAAATTCAGTAATGTTAACACTCAAAAAACACTCAACACAGTTAACACTCAAAAATCAATAGCATTCCTATACACTAACAACAAAAACACTGAGAGGGAAATAAGAGAAGCCACATCCTTTACAATAGCATCCAAGAAAATGAAATGCTTAGGAATTAATCTAACAAATGAAGTAAAAGATCTATTCAGGGGAAATTATAATACCCTGAAAAAACAAATCAAAGAGGACTTCAGAAAATGGAAAGATATCCCCTGTTCATGGATAGGAAGAACAAACATTGTGAAAATAGCCATTCTCCAAAAATTGTTATACAGATTTAATGCAATTACAATCAAAATACCATAAGCATACCTCACAGATATGGAGAAATCACTCCTAAAATTCACCTGGAACCAGAAGAGACCTAGAATAGCAAAGACAATTCTAAGCAACAAAGGAAAGGTAGGAGGCAACACAATCCCTGACTTGAAGTTATACTACAAAGCTACTGTAATAAAATCAACATGGTACTGGAATAAAAACAGACCTGAAGATCAATAGAATAGATTAGAAGATACAACTACAAATACAAACACACTCAGACATCTCATCTTTGATAAAGGGGCCAAACATGTTCCCTGGAAAAAAGGTAGTCTCTTCAATAAGTGGTGCTGGAAAAATTGGCTCTCCATGTGTCGAAAACTAAAACTAGATCCATGCCTACACCATGTACTAAACTAAAGTCTAAATGGATCAAAGATGTAAATATTAAAACAGAAACACTATATCTGTTTGAAGACTAGGTAGAAATCTTGAAGACATAGGGGCAGGTAGAGAATTCATTAACAAGAATCAAACTGCATGTGAAATACTTCACAGAATTAGCAACTGGGATCATGTCCTATTAAAGAGTTTTTGCATGTTGAAAGAAATCTCCTGCAAAATGAAATGAAAACCCACAAATTGGGGAAAAAATCTTAGCCAACTGTCCCTCAGATAAAGGACTTCTTTCCAGAACATATAAAGAATTTTTTAAAAATCAGATATCCAAAATTCAAAGACCCATTCCAAAAATGGGCATCTGAGATGAATACATAGTTCTCAGATGAAAAAAGACAAATATCAAATAAATACATGAAAAAATGTTCAGCATCACTGGTCATTAGAGAAATACAAATTAAAACAACACTGATATTTCATCTCACTCCAGAAAGTATGGCCAGGATAAAGAAATCAATCAATAACTAATACTGGAGGCATGCAGGGAAAAATGAACTCTTCTACACCATTGGTGGGAGAGTAGACTGGTGAAACCACTGTGGAGGTCAGTCTGGAGGCGCCTCAAAAAGCTGGGATTGGGAGTCCCATTTGAACCAGATATTCCACTTCTGGGCATATTCCCAGAGAACTGAATACATCATACCACAGTGATATATGTGCACCCATGTTTATAGCAACACAATTTGTAATAGCTGGATCTTGGAAACAACCTAAATGCCCATCAACTGAGGAATGGATAAAAAAGTTGTGGTATTTTTATATAATGGAGTACTACTCAGCTATAAATAATGACCACATTGAGATATTTATAAGTAAATGGATGCAACTCGAGACCATACTCATAAGTGAAATAAATCAAACTCACATTTGTAAATACCATATTGTTGCCTTAGTGTAACAAATGGTAAGAGTACCTAAGATAAAAAAACCTCAATAAACACAGTGAAAGGACAAGAATCTGCTTAAAGGGGAAAATATAATATCTCAGGGAAATGAGGAAAAAGCAAAAGGAAGGGAAAATAAAAAAGTATCTAAAATCATATAAACACAGTTAGGATAGCTAAGATGATTGTGCTACAAATTCTGTAAGTTCTTGGAACAACATAGTTAATATTCATAGGATTGGAACTATTGTGCTTATTATTTTATGGTGATCTGAGAAACTTTTGACAATCATTATGTAAAATAACAACCCTAGTTATGCTCATATCACCTTGTTTTGAAGGCCTATATTGTCAGTGTTTGGGGCTCTTAGCTATTGTTATTTATATGTCTTCTCTGTTTTGTGTTTTTCTAGGAAATTGTTTTGTTTTGTTTTGTTTTGTTTTTCCCTCTAATATAGAAAGGATAGGTATACAGGTAGAGACTCATGCATGTGTAGAACTTCACCTAAACAGTTTATGAGAATAGATTATATAACGCAAGATGAAATGAACAGCTACTTTGAAGAAAAAGAGACACTAAGGTACACAGTGCTGATTCCGTAGCATCATGATGCAAAATCCAGCAATACTATTATTCTTTGTTCAGAGTGATTTTAGTCTGCTTTGTTTTGTTTAATTTCAACATACATGAAGGTATGGACAGCTATTTTGAAGAGAATGAGAGACATTATGGCAGCCATTGTTGACTTCCCTATTGTTTGGTCTTGAAGACCTAAAATGCCTTTATCATCCTGTTCTGATCAGTTTTATACTATTTTGTTTTGTCTGAACTCATTGTATGTGAAGATATGAACAACTATTTTAAAGAAAACAAGAGACCATGTGATAGACAGTGAAGATCTCTGGTTGTCTTGCTTTGAAATCTGTGTCTCTCATATTGTTTTCTTATGATCTGTTTTATTCTGTTTTGTTCTGTTTAATTTCACTTTCTTTAAAATAAAAATTTTTAAAGACATTTTCAGTCAAAATGTAGAAATTGTTGAGAGTTTTGATCATCAAGACATAAAAATTTTGATTGTACATGGTCACAGTGTCTTGGAAAGTGTACATATTTGGAATCTATTATATTTAAAACAACAACAACCAAAATAAAAATGAATATCATAACAAATTAAAATGCAATTGATTGTGCTAGTGCTTAAGAACTGTTTATGGTATGGTACTAACCCTTAGCTTTGTACTCTGAACATTTTCAAACAGAAATAAATTTTTTTCAATAGATGATGTTTTCACACATACAGGCTTTTAATACAATAACTAAACATCTTTTTAAAGTGTCTCAGGTATGCCTTTTCTCCTTTAACACATTCTGTACTCAAGGGAAACAAGTCCTATGCTGGTCAACACATATCAAGGAGCTGGTCACCATTGTCTCTCTCTTGGATTGCAACAAGATTTCCTTTCACTGGTATTTGTCCCTTCAGGGACTCCTAGAATAGTATTATAACCAAGTTCTGTTTTCCACATATTTTTACCTATTTATCGTATTTTCTATCACATTCATCATTCTGTGCATTTCACAAGGACGATGGATTTGTGCATTTTGTTCATTGTTTTGCAGTATCTATCACATATTAGCTTGTTAACAAAAATTTTCTGAATGCATCACATTTTCTGGGAGTCATTAAAAAACAGTGACTTTTTGAAAACTCTCATGCTAACAATGTCTGTGGTCTAAGGACTATTTTCATCTTAAAAGGTAATTGCTTTGCCAGAATCTCACACAGAAGGGCATGAACCACTCATTAGGTCAGAAGTATGGCTTGATTTTATTGACTGATAAGTACTCCATTTCAAAACACACACCAGATTCTTCAGTCCCTTCCTGTTGTCACCTGCTGCCTCTGGCCTAGAAACTGATCTCCTGATGAGGGAATTGCCCCTCTCTGCAGACGTAATCCTGATTATTTGAGAGGGAGCACGTTCTTTCAACCAGGATCTTCTTTCAGCAATGTAACCTTCTATCCTCTGTCTGGATATTATAAAGACTGAAAGGGCAGATTCCAGATTTTGCTTTTAGACAGTGAAGACAGCAATCCTAATAGGACTTAACATTATAGAAACAAAGCAACACCACAGGGATATTCCTCTCTGGTCTGCCTCTTATTTTTTTTTTAATTTTATTTTAAAGAGAATAAAACAAAAGAGGGCAGAACAGAGCATATCAGAACAGAACAACATAGGCAACACAGTACTTTACATTAAAACAACCAGACATTAACAATAGCTATCACAATATCTCTTTCTCTGCTATAGTTGAGCATAGTTTCAAATACAATAATATCAAACATAACAAAATAGTATAAAACCATTCAAAGAGTGAAAGAATTACAGTGCCTCATATTTTAACAGCTCTTTAGTTCTACGCAAACAGTGGCTGCATCTGTGTCTGGCTAGTGGAGGCTGTGCTATAAAATGAAATTAGTACCGTCTAACAACATGGCACTACTTTTGCTCAGACTCTGCCGATAGACAGTGGAAAGCTAAAAACTCTCTTTTCAGATGGCTACACTGATACGTACTCCCCAAATCTGGAAGCTTGTCTTCTGTTAAATAAAATAATTGATGATATTGTATGTCAATATGATGCAGTAATCACTTCAGCAATAACTTCAAACCTATCACAAGGCCCAAAATTTTTAGCCCTGCCTCGTCAACATGATAGCACTTTTGAGCACATGATGACTGGGATCTACGATGTTTTAGTAACATTTTTTTAAACAGTTTGCACTAAATGAATTTTAAGGGCATCTACTCATGTAAAATCAAAACTGAGTTCAAGATTGGTGGCAACAAATTCTGAGAAAACTTTATGAAATTCATTTTTTGAGGCTCTCATCTTCCCATTTTGAAACAAATGTGAATATAAATCTTACAGAATTTTGTGTATTTATACAAGACTACATTATTATACAAGATTTAGAATTCAGAAAAATCTATAGAATTCGTAGCCAAAGAGTTGTTGATACAGATATAACTAGAGCCTGACACTAGATACCTTAAATAAAAAATAGTTTCTGAAAGCTAGAAAATTCAGGGATTAAGTGAAGCATTTAACATCAAAATTAGCTATTAATAAAGTAACTACAACAACGAAATGCTTGTTTAAATAGCTACACTGCATAATGAGTACATCTACAAGCTGCTAACTATAATTTAGCTACTTTACAGAAATAACAGAAGGCAGACTAGCATCATCCCAAATAGATGAAGTGATGAACAAATTAAATTCAGAACTAATTAAGTGGATATCTACTAAGTTATACAACAAACTAACATTTGCTAATAGTGCCAGGCTATCAATCTGGATTATACACTTGGTCAAGTCTTTCAGAATCTTTCTTGTAAGCAAGAAAGAAAAGTGGAGAATGTTTACTGATACAACTACATGAACTGAAATCAACTTGTCTGGAGAAACCCAGCAAAATGTCCAGATGAAGGAGCAAAAGGCAATCTCAGACCTCCAACCCACACAGAACAGGTCTAGGAGACGCAGAAATGGAAGCAATTAGAAGCTGCACATCTGAAATTTCTGAAATAATAGCAACTAAAGAAACAACTTTATGAATCTGTAAAAGAAATCAAATCAGAAATAATATCTCAGGTGAAAGAACAAATGCCAAACATAATGAAAGAAATGCTGACCATATCTAACAATGCCCTCAGAGTGGAGCCCTGTCCACATGATGGTCCAACTGGATTCAGGACATACTATCCCCAGCCCAGTCCATCAGGGCTGTGTATCTGGTTTCCTTCAAAGTTGCATCCACTCTGGCTGCTGTTTCTAAAATGGAGAAGAGGGCACAGGGATTCTGAGTGTTGTGCACAGCTGGAGAGGCTACTGCTGTCAGGCCATACACAGGCCCAGCCATGTGACCCTTTGCCCAGCAGCCTGGATTCCTGGCAGCCTCTTCCATCACATCTCCTGGCCCTGCCCTGATTTCAGAGTGAACACATGTGGTCTAGATGTCATCACCATTCAGGTTGCAGTCTGAATAGGGTCCACGTGAGCATTGTCCCCACCAGAGGT
>PVJX010029646.1:0-22720 GCA_004027295.1 Dolichotis patagonum | reverse complement strand
CAGGGGCAGCTCTTGAGGGTTGCAGGCACAGCTCAGGGTGTCACCAGAGCCGGTGGACCCCACTGTCTCCAAGCCCTGACCCTCCAGTGTCAGATTACAGCGCCTGTGGGTCATAGGTCGTGATCACAGTCAAGCTCTGTCCTTGTTTCTTCTCTCTCACCTGCGACCAAGGGATGAAGCCACGCCACCTGTTTCCAGAGTTTGAGAGACTCTGATCGTTTCCAGGAGTCCGAAAGCTCGAAGCATCCCTGCTGTGTCCCTCAGAATAGTTCCCCAGAGGACAGGGGCTTCCAGGGGCTGCAGGCTGCTGTTCGTCTCCTCCTGCTCAAGTCATCTCTAGGGTTCACCCCACATGAAATCCTTCCTGGGCATTCCAGGGATGGGGACGTCTGAACTACCCTTCCAGGCCAACCACACACCTCACCATGGAAAAAAGCACGTCTTTATTTCAGCCCAGACCCCAGACACAGCACGTGCCCCAGAGTCCACGCTGTGAGGTCCAGAGGATCCCAGTGAACACAGCCCCACATGCCACGTCACAAATCCCCGCCGAGGAGCTCAGCCCACCTCCTCAAGGAGGGCTGACTGCAGTGCACTGTAGACATGGCCCGGGAGCCAGACCCAGACCCAGGGAGCAACAGCAAGCAAGGACGCGGGGCAGCCCCAGGCCATGCTGTGACACTGAAGCAACAGCTCTGGAAAGTCCCTGCCTTGGCCATGGCTAGTCCCAGCCACAGAGCCATCCCGAGGGAGAGCACAGTGCCAACCATGGCTACGGGCCAGCATAAACACGTCTGCGGGTAGGGAGTGCCAGTGACTATGCCAATTGCTGTCATGGGCTGGGAGATAGCCTCCTGCCAGGAGTGACAGGGTGGCTGGGGAGGCAGAAGCTGGAATCAGTGCTCTAAGAATGGTCATGGACTGGGCCTAGGGGAAAAGGGTCCCAGAAATATCAAAAACTGAAGAGAACAGTAGGGAGAAACTGCTGGGCAGAAAGGGAACACCGTGAGGAGAGAGAGAGGCAGAGAGACAGAGACAGAGACAGAGACAGAGATGGTAGGGGCCCCACCACCCACCCCATCACAGCTGGTTGTCTGAGATCACAAGCGGCTGGCCAGGGAATGAGGCAGGGTCAGGGGTGTGGAGGGGCCTGCCTTTCCAGCCCACTCCACCCCTACCCCAAGCCAGACTTAGGCCCTAGCTTTTCCTCCTCCTCTTCCGGGGCTCCTGGAACTACACACCACTAACTCTTCTAACCCTAGGCGTGGAAGGAGGAAGGAGGAGCAGGGCACAGCAGGGAGGGAGAAGTAGGAGCTTGGGAGCTACAACCACACTGTCAGGTCCACACCAGTGCCAAACCTGCCCTTCAACCCTTGGGACCTAAGTACAGAGAAAATCTTAAAGATGTTTAACAATGTAAATAATGTTTGAAAATTTGGGTCCATGTACAATTTAGGCATTTCTTTTTGTTTTCATCTTTAATTTACCATCTTTGAACACAATTCAAAATACTTTTAAGAACTACACTAAATCACTCACTATGACGGCACCACCTTAGGTAACCAGAACTTTTAAAAGCTGGATTTGCTATTGCTTCTGAATCCTTTCCTTATTCTGGGAAAGAAGTCATTAATCAAATTATCAAGGGAGAAAAGAACCCAATTTCCAGGAGCAAAAATCCCAAAAAATCCTAGTATCCACTGCTCCAGGAGTCCTAAGGTGAAGGTATGTAGATGCCAGACACGGGGGTGTCTGGAAAACCTCAGTGTCTTGGGGTCAGTGGGGACCTAAGAACTGAAGTGTGCCTTGGAGAGAAGCAATTAGCCCCCTGCATGTGGCTGAGGAGTAATGCAGACCACACACGCATGCGGTACAGTCAGCCCTTAGTATCCTCCAGTGCTGTATCCACAGCTTCGGCCAACTATGTATTGGGAAGTTAAGCCTACAGAGGTTGCACCGAACCGCTTTTTTTTTTTTTTGGTACTGGGGATCGAACTCATGACTTCACACTTACCAGGCAAGTGCTTGAGCCTCTGAGCTAAATCCCCGGCCCCCTGAATCTGTTTTTAAGAAGCATGCACTTTTCTTCTTGTCATGTTCTCTATACAATAGCAAGTATTTACATGGCATTTACACTGTGTCAGGAGGACTTACTTGGTCTTTCCACCTAGGAATTCCCTCTGTGACTGCTTGTCAATAATGCCTCCAGTTCTATTTGCTTCCCTTCAGGGACTGGACACTCATTACCTACTGAATGCTGCAACTCCTGCTAACTTCGTCCAGGGTGGTAATGCCAGAGAAAAGTAAGAATCAAATATGCCAAAGCCCAGGCTCTGGCACATAAGAGATTCACAAAGGAAACTCAGGGGTGGAGCAGGGGGCACTTGCTAGAACTGAATTAAGTTACCACACAGAGCTAAGCGGAGAGGATTTTCTGTCCCATCCTCTGCTCAGCAGCTCCCAGTTAAACAGAGAATACTCCTCATCTTCTACTGTTCTGGTTAGTAAAGTTCAGTGCAGTTTAATTTCCTTCCCCCAAAGCCTCCAAACAAGCTTTTCTCTGCACTTGAGCAAGGGACTTGGTTCTGTCCGCTGGAGGAGGAGCCAGTTTCTGACCAGCAGGCAATGGAAATGGGATTGAGTCTTTAGGCTAAACAGAAGCCCTGGCCTCCCCTGGCCATGTGACCACCTCTGCTTCAGTGAAACCAGGACCTCCACCTCCCCTGGGGCAGCAATCCCAGAAATTCTTCCCAGGGCCCTAAGAGACCCTGGAGAGTGGAGCACCCCCACTCCAACATCCCCTCGTGCACTTAGGCTTTTTAGGGCTTAGGACCCTACAGTCACCAAGTCTGCCACAGTGTCTAATCCCAGGCCAGACGTTCTGAAGCCCAGCCATTAGGGCTGGGCTACAGGGCCAGTGAAAACATTAGGTCCTTGTCATTCCATGTTGAAAGGAGTCGAGCCTGGAGATCCAGCGAGCCCTTCCCAAGGCCACACAGCTGGTTTGCAGCCAGCCCTTACAAAGGCTCAGAATCCTTGGAGGCAGAGCTGGACAGAAGCCACTGGAATTAGCCCAACTTTCAGTCATTATAGCAGCAACTTTCAGGAAAAAGGCCTTCCGGAAAAATCCTAAGGGACAGAGGAGTGTCTGAGTGGGATGTGAAGGAACGGAGTCCTGGGGGTTCACCTAGAAAGGGAAGGGTCATGGGTCAGAGGTTCTTGAAGGAGGTCAGTGGGCAGGGCTTCTGCTCTAAGGAAACTCCAGGGACAACTTCCGCATTCTTCTCTGGCAGACGTGGCCCCCAGAGCTGTCTCTCCTGCAGCACACAGCTAGAGAGTCATCCTGGTGGGGCCGGGGATTTAGCTCAGTGGCATACGCGCCTGCCTTGAAAGTGCTTGGTCATGAGTTCCATCCCCAGTACCGATTAAAAAAAATTTAAATTTAAATTAAAAAAAAGAGTCATCCTGGTAGGAATGGTTTGTGCTGCGGAGGAGGAGGTGGGTCAGGGAAGAAGTCTGAGGAAGTCACAACTACAGGGTCCCCTAAACGTGGATGGCTGGACTGCTCCAGACCTACACAGAAGTGCCGTGCCGCAGGTGCACCCTCCCAGGGAAATTCCTGGGTTTAGGGACCAGCCTGGGTGCACTAACTCACAGAAGGATCGTCTGGCGTGGGCGGGATTCTCTGCAGGGAGGGCTAGGCCTCTGGGCTATTGAGGAGGCGGCCGTCCCACCGGAAGCACCCCCTAGACTGGAAGAACCCCTAGAGGCGTGCGGCTGGAAGCCTCAGGGGGAGCAGCTACCTGTACCAGCCGGGCCTCACTTCCCTGAGAACTGGCCCGGCCTGGCC
The DNA here is from genome assembly GCA_004027295.1 of Dolichotis patagonum. Lineage (NCBI taxonomy): Eukaryota > Metazoa > Chordata > Mammalia > Rodentia > Caviidae > Dolichotis > Dolichotis patagonum. The sequence continues at coordinate 18,870 of PVJX010029646.1, read as the reverse complement.
TTCTCCAGCTTGCGACGCCGCTCTGGCGGGATCTCCTGCAGGCTGATGCCGTGGTTGCTGGCCCTGTGGAGAGAGGGCAGCGGCCTCAAGAAGAAGACCGGGGACGGGGCGCGCCCAGGACCACACTGTTTGGCGCCAAGGTCAGACCCAGAGCTCTAAGAAGGGACCAGAGGACTGAGCGGCCTCTGTCCTCTTTCGCCCCGCCCTCGCAGGCCAATCCCTCACCCGGGCTGCAGGTCAGGCGGTTTGGGGAGGGGCTTGTTAAAGCCGAGTCTGCCCACCAGCCAGTAGGTGTCCTCAGCGCCTTTGCCCTGGAAAGACAGCGCAGGGGAGACAGGGGCCCTGGGGTAAGTACCTGGAGAGTCTGGGTCACTTAGGACCCCCCAAGGAGGGGACGAAGGCAGGCCCTGCCTCACCTTCAGCTCGGTGCGGCCGCGCAGCTCCATCTGGAAGCCCTGATCCAGAGCTCGGAGAATCCGCACAGTGGTCATGTTCACATGAATGCGGTAAGCTGCAGGGACAGGATGCGCGGGGGGGTCACCTGGCCTGGGCTACAGGGCCCGTGAAAAACCACTTAGGTCCTTGTCATTCCACTGTTAAAAGGAGCCAAAGCCTGGAGATCCAGCGAGCCCTTCCCAAGGCCACACAGCTGGTTTGCAGCCAGCCCTTGTAAAGGCTCAGAATTCTTGGAGGCAGAGCTGGCCTTTTCCACCCTCTGGTCCCGCCCCATCTCCCCCAAGTTCCTAGATTCCCTGACACACTTACGCAGCCCAGTGGACTCCATGCGCGAGGCGGTGTTGACTGTGTCCCCAAACAGGCAGTATCGCGGCATGGTGAGACCCACCACACCTGCCACACACGGGCCTGCAGAGATTCCCAAAGTTGGCTGACGGGCGGAGCCTGGCCTAAAGCCTGCCCAGCAGCTGAGCTGCATCAGGGCTTTGAGGAACCTGTACTTTACACCCCATATCTCCACCAGCTCCCTAAATTAACACTCCCAGTTGCATCTTCTGCCCACCTCAACAGTGTCTCCAGCAGATGCATCTGGAGCCAGGCCCTGAAGAGGGAGATGGATGGAGCCTGGGAGGGCAAAGAGCTACCTGAGTGCAGGCCGATGCGGATGCGCACGGGCACCTCCGGCATATGGCGCATGCGGAAAGAGCCTACAGCACTGAGGATGTCCAGAGACATGTTGGCAATCTCTGCAGCATGCCGCTGCCCATTCCTCTGGGGCAGCCCCGAGGCCACCATATAGGCATCCCCGATTGTCTCCACCTGGGGGAAGGAATTTTGCCAGTTCAGTGCTGAGCCACCCCTCTCCCAACACGCAAGTGTCTACCGCCAGACAGCCAAGGAGCGAGGCCGTAAGCTGGGGTCGAGCTGGGACTGAGGAGAAACTAGGTCTGGGAAAGAGGATTAGGCTACGGCCTGGGGCAGACGGTACAGGTGAACTAGCGGGCAGGAGGTCTTGTCCCTGAATCACTCCACCTTATAGACATCGTGGGAACCAATGATGGCGTCAAAAAGTGTGTAGAGATCGTTGAGTAGGTCCACCACCTCAATGGGCTCACTCATGGCCGAGATGGTGGTGAAGCCCACGATGTCACTGAAGTACAGTGTCACCTCTTCAAAGTACTCTGGCTCTACTGGTGTCCCCATCTTCAGGGCCTCAGCCACAGATCTAGGCGTGGCAGGTGGTGGGGTCACCTGGAGGCTACCCTCCCTGCTGGGCTCCAGCTGCACCTCCCCCAGGCCTCCCCCACCGGCACCCACGGAGGCAGCATCTGTGTGAGCAGCCTGTCTGTCTTCTGCTTCTCCTGCTCCAGCTCCTCTGTGCGCTCCCGGATCAGGTCCTCCAGGTTGCTGGAGTACTGCTCCAGCATTCGCAGCATCGAGTCAATGATGTTCATCTTCCGGCCCTTGTTGATGCTTTTGAACTGGCAGGAGGCAGAAGCCGGTAAAGGTGCTGAAGGAAGACCCAGGCTGCCATAGCCCTGTTACGAGCCCCCTCAGGGGGTTGTACTTCCGGTACCCCACTACCATTTATCCTCTCATCATCAAGCACTCCTGCAGTGCTTGGTGTTGTGACTTTACAGACAAATGGCAAAGGACAGTTCCTAGAGGTGGCTGTTCTCAGCTAGGAATTAACAGGTCAGCCTTTGACATCTGGGGTCCCAGGGACCAGTCCAGCCCTTGCCCCACCCCAGCCCCTGACCAGGTCAAAGGTGCGGTCCATGGAGGGCCGAAGTTCTGGCTGCTCTGCCCAACACTGTGTCATCAGCTTGATGCACTCCACGGGGGCCTGGTCCATGGACACCAAGGGCCGGCACAGCGGAGGGGGGCTCTGCACCCTCTGTATCACTTCTGGGGACATGAGGGAACCATGAGGGGTGGGCACCCCAGAACGAAAGCCACCTCTGACTCTGGCTGATTGTCGGAGTCTAAGCTGGGGACTGGTAGAGGGTCCTTTAAATCAGAGCTTCAGTGGGCAAGGAGGACAGTGTTAGGGGTCACTAGCAGTAACAAGAGGACTTGAATCCCAGGGATCAGTAAAATGACAGAACTAACATTTACTGCAAGTAAGAGAAGTGAGATCTAGGCCTGTCAGGTAGCTGGCCCAGAGTCCTGCAGGTGAGTCACCTGGATTTGAATCAGATGGGACTGGCCTGTTAGCCCTTCCCTTCTTCTCCTGCTGCCTCACTAGGACATGGAACCATAAAGGAACCTGATTCCTCCAATGCGGAGTACGTAGGGTCCAGGACAGAAGCTACTGCGGTCAGGCTCTGAGAAGCACCCCGCCGCCGTCCTGATGCTGGACTTTCCACTTTCCTAACTTTTTTTTTTTTTTTGTACCGGGGATTGAACTTACGACCTCACGCTTGCCAGGCATATCCTGACCTTTTAGGGAGCTTTTTACACCAGACCTTTCTTAGTTACATCTTATCACTGGGTTTTGCTTTAGAGAAGGAAGCGGGGCAGGACCCACCCTGGCTTTATCCTGCTGTAAGGTGCCTCCCAGGCTGCCTTACCCTCGGGGGTCAGCTCCAGCATGGCATAGGGGGCGCTGCGGCACACGACCTCCTGCATAATGATGCCCAGGCTAAAGACGTCGCCAGCCAGAGACCCCCTGCGCTCCAGGGCCGGATCCCGCAGCAGCTCGGGGGCTGTCCATAGCTGATCTGGGGATGTGGAAGGGGCCATGGGCTCGTAGAGGGCCGTGGGAGCTCTGGGGACAGATCGACATGCCCACGAGAAAGCCCACGGGGATGCCCCAACTGCTGCAGAGACTGCAGCAGGGCTAACGTCGCACAGGTAGGCCCTTCAGGGAAATGGGAGCAAGCAGGTCCCCGCCAAGCCCAGACCTAAGCATGCCCTGGCGCCTCCCAGCATGGGCCCACCCTGAGCAGCGCAGGGGTCAAACAGCCTTTTCCCAACTGCAGTCGTGCGTGGGCGTGGACTGGGGAGGAGGAGGAGAGGGAGGAAAGTGGGGTTTTGGGGTGTGCTCGGTGCTCGCAGGCAGCTGGGACTCCTACCCTCCGCGTTGGGAGGCTCAGGTAACACCCTCTGCGCCTCCAGCAGGCGCCCGTGGCCGTGGTCGGTGATCTTGAGCACGAACCTCCCGTCCACCACGCAGTTGCGTGATTTAAGCCGCCCGTGAGCCACGCCGCGATGGTGCAGATACCTCATTCCCTTGGAAGGGGTGGGAAACGAGGCAGCCTCGGCCCTGCAGTCCTCCTGCCCCCTGCTCCTTGCCCCCAGGCCGCCCCCACACTCACTTTGATGAGGTCCAGCAGGAGGGAGGACTTGAACATCCAGTCCAGCTTTATGTCTCTCTGGGCGAGGAGGTCGTGGAGGGAGCCGCGCGCGCAGTGCTCTGAGACCACGGCCAGCATGCGCTCCCCGGGGGCAGCGGGGCTGTCCGCTGTCCCCGCCAGGAACAGCCCCAGGTAAAGGGCCACGTTCTCGTGCCGGAGCTCCCGGAGCTGAGAAGGGAAAGTGGGTGGGCATTTTCTGTCCTGGCGGCTGGGTGGAGAGGGGGCGATGTTCAATGCCCCCGCGAGTATTTTTGGTTTTTTATTTTTTCCTACACTGAGGATGGACCCTAGGGCCTGGTGTATGGTAGGCAAACACTACTGCTGAACCACACCCCAGCCTTCCCACGCCTGTGTTTGAGTTCCCCGATGAGGAAGATGGGAGAAAAATGGCGAATGAAATGGCCTATCGGTTATGGAGTGTGGGCGAGGGCTTTCTTCTCCAGGTATTCATGGCTTTGGAAAACATGGGACAGTCCAAGGCCCCTGTTCCAATATTGAATATGGCTGGGTTCAAAGTTACAAATAAAAAGTCAACCTTGTACTGGAGATCAGGACCCAGGCGGGGCCTGATTTATTAGCCATAAATCTTTCAAATGCTCCCACCTTACAGGAAAGCCCCATCACTGGTCCCTGAGTGACAGTCTGTGGAGAGAACCAGGAAGAGGCTACGCTACTTCCGGCACCCGGGGCCCCTGGCTTGTCGCGAAGCCGGGCTGGGGACTGCTTGCTTGGTGGCGCTGCATCATTGCGAAGGGCATGTCTGCGAAGGGCAAGTTAGGCAAAGCTGGGACCAGTGGTCAAGCTGTGGTCATGGAGGGGCGGTCAATCAGGCCACACCCACTTGGCAGGCCAGAGTTCCCTTGCTCACTGGAAAAATAAGGAGTAACCAGGTGACTGGTGCTCTTTCTAGCTTTTTGGGGTCCATGTGCCCGGTAAGGGGCTTCTTTTCATTTCAAGCGTATGGCGCTAAAGGGAAGTTCGTTGGTGACCCATGTAGGCAGCCCACTTAAGTTATTGTGCAGCTATGACCATGAGCTCCTGTAGGAAGCTTCCAGGAAGGCCAGACCCAGGCTGCTTGGTACTGGGCAGAGGAGGGACATTAAGGTTGAAATAACCAGAATAAGCAGTCTATTGCCTCCTTGCTAGTTTTCTACTTTATGTAACATGCACTGATATGGCTAGTGGTCAGACAGAAGTAGAAACTCATTTTTTATTATTCATTCAACAAATATTTACTGAGTCTCTCTTGCATTCTGTGAGGGAGGCAGATAAATAAGCCAGCCCTTTGATTAACATGTAAATTAAATAAGCCAGCACATAAATTAACATGTAATCACAAATAAGTTGTGATAAAAATTTCAAAGGAAAGAACTTGTACCACAGAGGAAATAATGGGATATACGCTCTAGAGTAGAGGGACTACTTACCAAGACCCACCTCTGTGCCCCACTGCAAAGAGGAGGCAAGAAGGAAGGAGCTGACGGCCACCCCATGCCCCTCACAGCTGGACTCTCACCTTGGAGAAGGCTGCCTTGGTTGCTGGGCGGATAGTTATGTGCTGGTCCCCCGGGAACTTCTTCAACCAAACCCAGTCCCCCTGCAGCAGAGAGGATAGGGTTTGGGAACTCAGCCTCCCAAAGTCCCACAAGTCCACAAAGTGACAGTCGTGCCCCCTGAGAATGGTCGTGATGCTTCCTAGAGGCTGAGCAGGGACTTGTGTACCCTCTCCATGACCCGGAGCTTGGGACCTTCAAATCTCCCCTCTCCTTGATGAGCTGAGAGCTCTCTAGGCCCGCTCTGAATCTGTTCTCATTTTCTCCCATCCACCCCACCACATGCAGATTTGCTGGCCCCACAGTTAGTGTCCTAATGCCCTTTTCTCCTTTTCTCTTTTCCTGATCACGGGCCTGCTTTTCCTGAGTCTCATCTGAATTGGATGAAAATGCTAAGGAGACAGGTCCAGGAGTTCCCAACACGGCAGGAGTGACCTTAGTGGCCACTCCAGCTTCTGAGTTGCCATGACTGGCCTTCGAAGAGCCGTGGCTGCCTCCCTCGAGAGTTCCTCTTCTCTGCCTGGGGTCTGAGCACTCCTTTCCCACTCTCCCTGTTGGAACACAATCCAGCCTGGCTAGGGGTCAGGCTCACCTCATAAAGGCCCATGTTGGAGCTTTCCTGGGGCTGGCTGCAAATGTCTGACATACTGCGAGCAGCCAGACTCAACCGACTGCCCTGGACCACCTAAGGGGTCAGATATGTTTTAAGGTTAGAATTCTGGGTTGAGGTCAGGCTGTTTTGTAGACAAAAGAGGGAAAAGTAAGAAATTTCAATTAGGGAACATGATGATGGCATAACTCTCCAAGAGCACACTTCATAAACATACTCATTTTCTTGTTAGATCTTCACATCACCCTAGGAAAGTGGTCAGGAGAAAGGTTGTCACCACCATTGCACAGATGAGGTTCCTCTGCAAAGCTAGGACAGGGATGGAGGGGAGGCAGACACCAGGCTTCCCAGTTGGGAGGCTGAGGCGACAGCTGGTTCAAGAAAGGGATCAAAACCTATACCTAGGGAGAAGACAGCTGGCTCCAGGCTCCATTTTCCCCACCTTTCGAGAGCTGCCCCCTTGTGGCTGGAGGAAGGTGATGTCGTCCACAGTCAGGATGATCTTGTTGGGACCAGAGACCATTTGGTTGTGAAGAAGCCGGTGCCTTGTTTGAGAAGATCATTCCCACAAAGGGGAACAAGTTCCATGAAAAGAGGCCAGCAGGGGTGGGGTGAAGGGATGGTGCTAAGTCAGGGAAGCGGAACGGGCAGCAGGCATCCCCAAACCAAATGCCCTCAGAAATTCTACCAACCCTCCAAAATCCTCATTCTCCTTCCCAAGAAAAATCCTTCCCTCCTCCACTCTCAAGCAGGCCCAGCCTGATCTCTGTGCTGCACAGCTTCACTCCTGGCACATGGAGCGGCAGAATCACCTCCCAGTTACCCTTCATCCTACTCACCTCATATAGTGGGCCAGGAAGGCACCCTTGAGCCCCAACCCCACCACCAGGAGGAAGCCAACAAAGACGAGGCCAGGCTCCAGTCCTGAAGGAACAGTGAGAGGAGGGACGCTCAGGCCCTTGGTTGGGCAAGATTCGTCTTTCTAGGGAGGAAGACAAGCATGGCAAATCCTGGAGGTTGCAGGAAATGGGGAGGATGGGGGCTGGGGTAGGCTCTAGGGGAAGGGCACAAATTCCTCAAGGGGGAGCTGGAAATGTTAAAAAGGTTCCCAGAAGCACAAGGCCGTAAGTTCCACCCCCAGTACCAAAATAAACAAATAGGTTCCCTGGGGATTTGGGAGCTCTGTGCAAACCAAGGAGAACCTGGAAAAGCATGAGAAATACAGGATAAGAGATGACTCTTTCACAACTGTGGACAATCCTTGCTGACTGTCCCAGTGGAAGCAGGATGCTGGCCCTCACCTCCATTGCAGATGTCATTTGGATCGAACCAGCACCAGGGATCTGGCCCGGGCCCCCGGCCGCCTCGTGGGAAGTGCACTGGACTCCCAGCAGCGCTCAGGAGGCCCCGGGAAGGGTCCAGCATATGAGTGGCAAACAGTCGATCTCCAGTGGCGTCAGTGTCCAGCAGCACAAAAGAGGGCTTCTCAGTTCCTCCCAGGGCCCCACAGAATCCAGGGACTTGGGCATCCTGGACATGGCGAGCCACCGAAGCTCCGGAAACCCAGCCACCACCTGAAGCGGCCCGGGCTCTCGCCACGCCCCCAGCCAACAGGAAGATGGCGTCATAGATGGTGCCAAAGAGTGGGGAAACCTGGAGAAGCAGAGTAAGGAGTCAGGGCTCAGAACCACAGGTGGCAAACTAGTGGGAATTCTCTGGCTCCAACTGTTCTTCCCCTGGGTCCTTCAAGCCCTGTGCTATGACTGGTCCCACTTCATATTTAGTGCTTCTCTACATCCCATTCCAGGGCCTACGTCCTCCACACTCTGTGTTGAGTGTTCTCATTGGCTACCTCTTCCTTTTCCCCATTGGCTATCTCTTGCTCTCACTCCACTGGCTGTCTCTTCCTTTCTTCCCATTGGCTATGCCACTTAGTTGGTCCCTACCCACCTGGACCCCTTTTGCAAAATCGGGCTCTTTTGGTCATGTTTGGCTGATTCTTACTGTCACCTAAGTTCTGCGTTCGAGTTGGTTGCCCTGTATGTACTTTTAATTTCATGATGTACCATTCACCTAAAAGCCTTCTTTCCCTTCGTTTGGGTGGCTTCTATCTTCTGTCCCCCTCTTCAAGTTGCCACCTGATCTCATGGGACCTTTGTGCTGTTCTCAGCTCCTCTTAAGAGTCCCAGGCCCAGTGTTGGTGTATGGGACAGTCCCTGCTTCCAGGACCTTCTGTCTAGTCGGGGAGATGGGCCCAGATATTAGAGTGATGCACTGTGTGAAGAAAGGGGAAACTGAGGGGGGCTGTAGGGACAGGAATGAGGTTCCCCAACACAGATGGGAGAAGCAGGAAAATGCTTCTGGAAGTAATGGCCACATTCACAGGAAAAATCAGGATTATCCAGAGTACAGTGGGACAGAAGAAAGGAAGTAACACAATCACCAACTCTCAGGCAAAAGAGGACAACTTCATGGAACCCAAAGTGGCCCAGGCTAGCTGAAGTCCACGGAAGAGAGAGGGGAAGGGAAAAGTCGAGTCCTATGTGAAGCGACCGCATCCATATAGGGTCATGAGTGCCTTCAACCTAGGCTCCAGAAAGGCCACCCCGGAGCTACTGGGAGGCTTTATCAGGAATGTGATTAGTAGGTTTTGTCGGATTTCCAGAGCTGGTTTTTGGGTTATGGAAGATCCAGGCAAGGGAGAGTTGAAGCAGTGAGCAGTTGGGAGATTGCGTTCTAGTATTCGGGCAAGAAGTGCTGTGGCCTGAAGCAAAGTAGTGACAATGAGAAAGGAGAAAAGGGATGGATTCAAATGACTGTAAGTAAAAGCAATAGAGTTTGATGTCTGACTGAGGACAAAGTTAGAGGAGTTGGGCTGAGTCCCTTGGGTCTGACTTGAGCAGTCAGAGGTGAGCAGCTAGTTCACTGGGCACTAAAGAGATTCCTTCCACTTTCTCTACCCTTCTTCCACCTCTGCCTGACTCTCCCTCCATTTTGTCCCTCTCATATTCTCTTATCGACTATTCCCATCCTCTCTTCACTGGCTACCCCAAGTCATCTTGGGGGTTGGAGGGAATATTTCAAACCTCTTTGATGCATAGCCTTCTCTTATGCAGTCTCCTTTGGATATTACTTTCTGGTGGATAATTTCCTGCCCAGTGATGTCTAAATTTCCTTCTGCTTTAATGGTTTCTCATCCCCCTTGGTGACAGGGGTGGAGATAGATGGTATGAGTTGGGATTCTGGGGACTTAAGGAATCCTGGTTTTTAGCTGGATGTGGGGATAAATATTGGATCTAATTATGGGAGCTGCCAGCACCACAAAGAGCCCCTTCTTTTCTTGCAGGATGTCAAGGACCCTCAAAACGTTAAGATGACCAGATGAGGCCCCTGAGGAAACACCTCTGAATGAGACCAGAAGCTGGACCTGCCGCCTCCTTCTCTCCTGCTGCCTCCTTCTCTCCTGCTGCTTGGTAACATCAGCTGTTCACTGCCGACTGCGTATTGTTGCAGTTTTGTTTTTGTTTTTGTTTTTAGCATACTGAAAATGATATTGCAGTTTAAATTCAACCTCTTGGAGCTGGACTTGAGCAGTCTCGTTGCCTACTCTCTGGAGGTAACCCCAGTACTTTAAAATACCCCAACGGAGACTCTGAGCGACCCGGGAAACTCTACAATAGCTAGAGCTGCCGTTCTGGCCCCATTGGCTCAAAACTTCCCTCCTCAATTTGGCTGCTTCTTGCCTTCTCCCCTCCTCTGCCGTCCATCTACCTGCTGCAGGTTGAGGTCGGGGGGCAGCTCCTGGTGCTCCTGGGCCCTGCGCAGGCTCTCCTGCACGCTGCCTCCGGGGGGACAGTGGCGCGTGAGGGTGAGCACAGCGTCGTGGGCCCTGCGAAGTTGGGAGCTGTTGGCAATCGCAGACAAGACCCCTGGGCCTGGGGACAAGGCATAGTGGAGGGTGTCGAAAGGCAGGAAGACCAGGGAGCCGTCGGCCAGGCCTAGCTCCTCCGCGGCTTCCAGCAGGTAGCGCTGCTCCTCGCCGCCCAGCAGCACCGAGTGCATCACCATGATCACTGCTGCGGACACAGAGCTTGGCTCGCGGCTGCGCCGCTGGCGGCTGGGCCTGCCGACCCCCGTTCCTACAGGGGAGCCTACCTCTGACGCTAGGCCCGTTCTGGACTCTCCGCAGGGCCTCCCGGGCTCCGGACAGATCCGAGGACTCCATGGAAGTCACCAGAGCAACCGGCAGGCCCCGGGCCCTGAGCGCTGCGGCCAGAGCCTGGCCCGCCTCCACCCACAGGTCCTGGGGGGCGGTGACCAGGGCCACGCGCGCCCAGCGGAAGCCGCGGAGGAGGATGTAGAGCGCATCCGCGGCCGGGGTCGCGGCCGGGGCCGTGGTGCCCGTGGTCCGCGCTCCGGGGCAGCCCCAGGGCAACAGCGCCACCCCGGCCTCCTGCGCCAGGAGCTCGGCCGGCCGGCAGGCCGCAGGGTTCACCGGGCCCACGAGGCCTGAGACGTGGGGAAGCGCGGAGGACACGGCGCCCAGCGACCCCGGCGTCCGGCACGGCTCCTGCAGCAGCGCGACCTCGAACCGCGGGCCGCCTCGCAGGGCCGGGTCGCCGCTGAGGCGGGCGGCGGCCAGCCGCGCAGCCAGGGCCGCGTGCGCGCGGGCGAAGATGGGGTCGCAGGTCCACGGGCCCAGCACCCCCACTTTGAACACGGCAGAGAAGGCAGCGGGCGGCGGGAAGAGCAGCAGGAGCAGGAACCGGAGCAGCCCTGGCCACGACAGGGCCCGCTGGAGGCCGCGTGTGGGAAGCCCACCGGCGTGGAGGGCGCGCACGGCCATCGCGGCTTCTGCGGACCAGACCCGGCAAGACGAGCTGCTGGGACCCCGGGGCGCCCGTCGGGCTGTCCACGCAGCCTGGTTTCTCAAAATCCGCTTAACTCGTGGGGTGTCACTGCTTCCAAAGCCCCCACCCCAGGCTTGGGCTTCTAGACAGAAGCCAAGGACTTGCTGGCCCCCTTCGGCCTCCCCTGCCAAGATTTGCCAACTTGTTTATCCTCGCCCAACCCCAATCCTCGCGTCTGAGCCTTCGGGGCTGCTGAACGCAGGCCAGGTCCCCACCGCCCTCAGACAGGACCCGAGGCCAAAGGGGTCTTTGCCACTCACCGGAAAGTCTAGGGCTCGGGCCAAAGGCCCGGGTGAGGGGTCACAGGGTGGATCCCCTTCTGTCTTCCTGCCAACATAGCCCGGGGCGGGGTGTGGGAGCAGCAGGCCAGAACCCTTAATCTCCTCAAGCTGATTAGGGTCCCTTAATTAGGCAGGGAGGGGCAGTGGAGGATGGAAGGTGGCAGATAGGCCCTACTGTACCTCTCCTCTTCTGCGGGATCTGGATCTATCCTTCTTCTCGGCAGCAAGGGCTGATTCCTGAGGGCTGGGGCACTGGAATTGATCCCAGTCTCACATTGTACACAAAAATCAATCCCAGGTTAAAGACCTACAGGTGAAAACAACTTTCTTCACTTTAATGGTACCTCAGTAGGAATTGAGTCCCCAGGGCTTTTGCACTGAATTACATCTCCTCTTTTTTGAAAGGGAGGAATTTAACTCAGGCCTTCATGCTTAGTTATGCGCCTCAGCCCTTTTTGAGTTTTTTACTGTGAGATGGGGGGTCTCATTAAGTCACTAAATTACTCAGGCTGGGCTTGAATATTTTATCCTACTGCCTCACCCTCCAGAGTGCTGAGATACTGGGCGTGCACCACCACACCTGGCTGAAAAACCATTTTTAAAAGGAATCGTTTTTTTCAACCACCTTGAAGTTCAGATCAGGTGAGAATTATCCATGGATACTAAAGCTAGGTGGAAATTTTGATGAGGAGCAGAATATTTTTATGATCTTAAAGTATTTCTCTAGAACCAGCAGAGAATAACCATTGTATAATTACTGTTTTTCTTGGTGTCCATCTCAGAACATCCCCTCTGGAGACATGGGATGTCTGTCTGCCCCTCACTGGCTAATTTGGATCACTTGATCAAAATGTCATCCTATTTCTCCATTGTATAATTGTAATTCCCTCTCTCTTATTTCCTCTCTCCCTCTTTCTCTTTCTCCTTCTCTTTTCCTCGCCCCTTTCTCCCTGGATACCACCCTACTCAAGCAATCTGCAGGAAAATATTTTAAACCTATATTTATATAGAAATGCTATAAATAATGTCAATATCAACCAAAAAATGGCAACTAATAAAGTTGGCATGTGCATAGATTTGATAGAAGTCATAAATATAAATGTACGAAGTTAGGTTTTTTCTCAACTGAGTTGAGCAGAGCTGCTGGCATGGGCATCTCACCCCCACTCAGTCTTCCTGACAGGAGGAAAACCTGAAGTCACTTCGGGTTAACTTTTTGTGTTTTTTGAAAAGTAGTAGATGTACTGGAGTTTTTAGAACTTCAGCTATCAAAACTTTCCATATGGTTCGAGATGGCAGCTGCGGGATCTGCAGTAGCACACTGGGCGGGTCTGTGAGTTTGCCGGAATTGTAAGGAAGGCGGAGCGATCCTGGAATGCGCTCCAGTTCCAGAGAGTGAGAGTGAGGGCTTTGGCGAGCAGGTACAGTCTGATATTTCTCGAAAAAAAGAATATAAATCCATCTTTTCCCAGATTTCCTTCACTGAAAACAAAAATCTGCTAAACATGATCGCCTTAGAATCAGAGTTGGATTCATGACTGTGGAACAAGAGGTTGTGAGAGTCTACGATGAAATGCACCTGCCTAGATTTCTTTCTTTCTCTTTCTTTTTAATTTTGTATTTTCCATCCAACAGTAGTATAGAGAGAGAATCTTGTAGAGAAGCTGCTAACTCCCCGCCTCCATGATTACTCTTGGGGCCAGACACCTGCAGCTGTGTTGGGCCACATGAGGAAAAGGCTGGGCTACGAGAGTGAAAAAGTGTGTTGTATGTAAATTTGGAATGGAGAATAATATGTTAAGAGCATGATTTTAAATATGTTAAGAGCATGATTTATTAGGGCTTCATTTTAAAACATTTTTAAAAACCGAATTATTTCACTTGATATTTTAGTTTCAGCACAGAGATCCAATTCCGTGCTTGGTGCTGAAGGTTCAGGGCCAGCACGGCGTGTGCCGGCCGGTGGGACGAGTCCTTGGTGGAGGGCGACCCTAACACCGAGGCCATTCTTCCTTGCCAGGCTCAATCCAGAGATGCCACCATTCCTAGCTGCTTGTCACCACATAATTGGTGTCAAATGGAAACTTTTTCTGAAATGGGACTGAACTGGTTGGTTGTCTTTTTCCATGTAACTTAAGCATAATAGTATAAATAATAGAATATAAACAAATGTATGAAGATAACTACTGTACTGTAGTTATCTTAGAGATTATCCTTGTTCATAAGAAACACACATGGAAGTATTTAGTGGCAAAACATCGTAATGTGTGTAACTCACCCTCATAGTTCAGAAGAAACATACAATATATAAATAGCATATAGTATTCTGTATATATTATATTTCAAATAATAAAAGAGGCAAATATTAACCATAGGTGAATCTGAATAAAAAGTACAAAGAAACCTGTTGTGGAGACATATGGCTGTAATCCCAGCACTCCAGAGGTTGAAGTAGAAAGATTAAGAGGTTGAGGCCAGCCTGGGCCACATAGCCAGTTCAAGGCCAACCAGAACTACAAGGAGACGCCCTGTCTAAAGAAAAAAAAAAAATTGGAGGGAGTAAAGGAGTTCTTTGGATTATTTTTATTCCAAATAAAAATTGATCAGAAAACTTTAAAAAGACAGTGTCTTTGTTAATTCAAGGTAAGGAAGGATCTCTTAACACAAAGTACAAACCATAAAAAGAAAGATTAATACATATTAAAAATTAAAATTAAAAATGTCTGGTCTGAAAGCACATGACAGAGAAAACATCAGCCAGACTAGAAGATATTTACAAAACACTAGTACTTACATCTCTCTAATTACGTGTACCTATATCTATCTGAATCTATCCATATCTTTAATTATATAAAAGATAACTGCATAAAATGGGCAAAGGACATGATTGAACACATCAAAAATGCCTAAGGAAAAAACACTAAATTTTGCTTACAGCAAAGGAGATGCAAAATAAAATAACAATCAGATGTTATTCACATCCACCAGATTGGCAGAAATAACAGTGTGACGACACCAAAGCCTTAGATATCAATTGTGGCAGTGTAAATTTATAGGCAATTTGGCAATACCCAGTAGAGGTGAAATAATCCTACTTGTAGTAATCTATGAAGGAGAAATTAATAGTCATTGAGGAGGGGGCAACTTGTACCAGGAATCATTCATTTATTCACTAAAAACATTTGTATTAGATTTTACTCTGTATCAGGCACTGTTCTAGGCTTCCAGGATGCAACAGTGAATAAAAAGTTTAAAAATTTCTGTTCTCATGGGGCTTACATTTTAGTGATTATTAAACACAGTAAGTGAGATCAAAAGGTAAAATCTGTACTAAAATGTATACAGTAAGGCATTCCTAGTCTCTGATAGGAGACAATAATTGCTGTATTTAGGGGTTGCTGTATGTTTATTGTACTTTATTACTTAATTTTTAAAATTATCCTTAAATATCCGACTTGCACCAGAGTCATTGTTCTTCTTACCTTTCACAGAAGTTATTTTTCCATCTCTCTTCTGTCACTGACTAGCATGAGTTCTTGTTTCAGTGATAATGGAAACTAAAACTGAGGCAACCGCACAAATATATAGGCAGAGGTCTAACTGAGAAGGAAGAGAAAACAGGAAGGAACCTCAGCTGGAAAAGAAGAGGTGAAGGGACCCAGCCCTGATAGGAGGACTGGGCTGACCTGGGAATAAAGGAAGCAGTAACTTGGTCTGCTCTGTGACCACCTCGGTTCAGGAATTTCCTTGTCTTCCATTTCTCTACCGTGATTCCCAAACAGCTTTGTTTTTCTATCTAGTGTACAAACTAAAGCACATAAAAATTTGTAAATAAAAAAGAAAGAAAGCTCTTTAAAGATGTGTACAGCAGGCATCTGCTCTGCTGTGAGTTGCTCTGTGTTATACCCAGAGTTTGTCGAAAAAATATACATCGGGAAAAGAAACACTTGTTTAAATATTTCAATATTAAATTTACTGAAATGTCATGAGATAATATGTTAGTTTTGGCTTCTACAATTATAATGGTGCTCGAAGCAGTGGCCCCAAGCTTCCAGAGGTTTATTAGTGTGGCGACCTGCTGAAGTGCGTATTTTTGGGGGTGGACTCTTAGAAGAGTAGCTTTCAGGCTGCGCTTGCCGGAAAGACTCCACTTCAGAAGACATCAGTTTGCTCCATTTTGAACACGGACGCTGAGGCAGAGTGATTTGGTATCTTGGCTATGTGTCCAGATAATCACCAGGTGTGGATACACCCAACTTATCAAACAAAACAAAGCCACACCCAACTGCACAGCAAAATCCCAATGCATGAATTAGTGAATTAATCACGCTAACAAAATCTGACCACCCATAAGCTCACTGAACTAAGTCAGGAGCGCATGACACAGATACACAGCACACTTACGCCACAGCCACCCATGTGAGGCGTGGGACAGGTCAGACTGTGAGCGATGCGTCCCCTCGCCTGGACCCTGTAAAGGGTGAGACACCCGCTCTGGGCACAGCAGTGGCGGACATGGATCTGTCACCCATCAGACCACCCGGTGACTGCTCCTGAGGGCTAAGCAGCAGGGCCTGGCTCCACCTCGTGCCTTTGGCCTCAGCTCAGCTCCTTGGCTCTGAAAAAGCCAGGCCTCTCCCAAGCCCACTGTCTAATCTGCAAACACATTTACAGACCTCTGCTCTGTCTGTCATCTTACCGGACCTGTGTGGTGACTTTCGCCATCTTCTGGGGCCCTGCCTTGGCTCAGTTCTGCCTCTTCAGCTCCCACAGTCACTGTAAACGCTCCTTTAGCCAGTACGGAACATCCACATGATTGTGTCAAGTGTGATTTGGGTGTTACAGGTATTGGTAACCAGAGCTGTAGTAACGCAATCTGTGATTGCCCAGCTCACTGGTTACTGAGTGAATCTGGAATGTGCACTCAGCTGGATACACCGACAAAACTGATAAAGCTTGAAAATTCGTTTGGAGAAAGACAAATGTATCCAGTCTATGTTAATGGCACAGCTTTCTCAAGACAAAAAATAGACACTGGTAATAGTTTTCTAAAATGTACACAGGGAGTCAGGAAACTGTAGTCCTTAGTACTCAAGAGGCTGAGACAGGAGGATCACTTGAGCCCAAGAATTAGAGACCAGCCTGGGTGAAATAATGAGACCACAGACACACACACACACACACACACACACACACACAAAAGAACAAAAGAAAGAAAATACATATATGAGAAAACTGATAATTTTATTTGCAGCTTTCCAATTTTCTGCCTTCTTTAAAATATTTTATCTTACATTTGTTTCATGAAAACAAAATAAACCAAAAAGAACTTGACGAAAAGTCTCCCTTCTGTACCTGTTTCCCATCATCTGCTTCCCTTGGGGGAAACCACTATCAAAAGACTCTAGGCCTCCTTCTGTGTATACAAGAAAAAGGACATTGTACTTTTTTACACCTCCATTTTTACACTAAAAGTAGCACTATTCTATACCTCAGCTATTTCATTTTAACAATCTCTAGGAAGTTGTTTCTTGGTATTTCCATTGAAAGGAAATACCATAATCTGGTTAAATAGTTAGTCTTTGCTATTAGTAACATTGCCCAGCCAATGCCCCTGTACAAACCTGAGTTTGCACTTGCAGAATGTATCTGTTGGGGAAATTACCAGGGAAAATAGTGATTATGCCAATTTATACTAGCACCAGCAGTGACTAGAATACATACATACATACATACAGGCTGAAGCATGCTAAAAATTTCCAGACTGGTATTTGGGGGGAAAAAGCCATATAAAAGGTAACATAGTATAGTTTAAATATGCATTTCTCTTTGAGAAAGTCTGAACATATCTTCATATTTATAATCAAGCTATTTGCATATCATTTTCTGAGAACTATCCATTTATACCTTTGCTCACTTTTCCTTTGAGTTATTGGTCTTTTTCTTTTAATCTCTCTTAGAATTCTGTGTTCAGAGAGCACATATTTGTGACATGATTTATAAAGAGAAAACTCCAGTTTATGCATCTATTGTTTGATTTAAATATAGATGTTTGGCCAAGCCTGTTTTTAAATGTAGTCTTTTAAAATTCTATAAACATCTTCTGAATTTTAAAACATTATTAGAAAATTTAAACAGAATTTCCAACAGTTCCTTCAAGGACGTGCAGTTTCACCTTCTCCACTTAGTCCCTTCAGAAATTATACTGACGTGACATGTCACACGGGAATCTAACTTTGCTTTCTCCTGGCTGGCTCCCAGCTGTCCTCCTACCAGTCTTTGAATAATTCATCTTCCCTATATTCATCATTAAGAACATTCCTGAATGCATCTGCATGCATTTCTGGATTTTCTCTTCTGTTTCATTGGTCAGCCTGTATAATATAAGTCAGTACCATATTGTGTTCATTACAGAACTATTAGAATATTTTGAGCTAACAGAGTTAATTCCCTCCCTCTCTTGTTGCTCCTCCTTTCCCGAATTTTTCTGGCTATTATATGTTCATTTTTCATATGGCTTTCATAAGCAATTCTCCTAGTTTTTAAAAAATCATTGGTACTTTCTTTGTTATTGTGTTAAATTTATAAATTAAATTATGGAAAACATCCTATCATTTTGACTCTTTCTATGTAAGAATGTGCCATCTATTTTTATCTATTGACACCTTCTTTTGTGTCCTTCTGTAGTGTTCTAAACTTTTCCTTAAATAGGTTCAATAAGTTTCTCCTTCAGGTTATCAGAAAGTATTTTCTCTTTTGCTCTTGTAGGTTATTTACTTCTGTTGTATCTTCCAATTGGCTATCGAATATTAATTTCTATTTTCACTTCATAATGTTTTGGACAGTGTGTTCTCAGATAACAGATTTACTTCATTTATTTAAACAGCATTTCTCCATTTGAATATACATAAAGTATGGAACATAACATTTGAAAATTGAAGGATCTTGAAATGAGATTATCCTGTAATAATAACTTCCTTCCTTCCTTTTATTTTAAATGTTTATTTATTTATTTATTTATTTATTTACTGTGCAGTGCTGGAGATCAAACCCAGGGTCTCACATGTGCTAGGCAAGTGCTGTGCCACCGAGCTAAGCCCTCGGCCCACTTCCTTTGAATCTAGGTGACTTTGAGTAATGGCAGAGGATGTTAGGTGACTTCTTAGGTTGGGTCACAAATGCCACCAACGTGGGTATCTGACTGCCCCGACGCGTCCTTGCTGAGAGGCAGCTCAAACCTGGCAGCTCCTGCAGAGTCCACGTTGTGGAGGAGGGAATTCCTGCTTTATTCTTTTTTCCAAAATCAAAATTATTTTTCTCAACTTTTACTTTTATTAGTACAAAAATAAAAATTATTGAGATAAAATTTATAAACAATAAATGTACCCAGTTAGAGTCTAAGTGCTACAGCATTTTAGTTTCAGAAGTTTAAAAATGTTGTCTTTTACATTTTTATGATTATCAGTCGCATTAAGTGTTTCAAACACTTTTGAACAATTAATACTTAACCATAAACCCATGGTGCTGGTGCACACCTGCAGTCTCAGCCCTCCAGAAGGCTGAGGCAGGACGATTGCCAGTTTAAGCCCCGCCAAGCCAACCTAGTGACTTAGTGAGACTCTATCTCAAAGTGAACAAAAATTTAAAAAGCAGTATGGATATACGTAGCTGAGAACCATGACCCCCGTACCATTAAAAAAA
>PVJX010029645.1:0-22744 GCA_004027295.1 Dolichotis patagonum | reverse complement strand
TATTCTGTTCTTATATTGAATTTCTGGGATCTTGATTATTATGTGTCTGGGTGTAGCTCTGTTTGGGTTGTAGGTGGCTGGAGTTCTGTATGCTTCATACTTCTGCATATCATTTCTTTTTTCTATGCTTGGGAAATTTTCTTCAATAATTTCTGTGAATAGCCTTTGTAATTCCTCTGATTTGATTCCTGCTTCTTCAATCACATACTTTATTCTTAAGTTATAAATCCTCTTGTCATCTTCCAGTCTTTGTATCTTTACTGCCTGCTCCCTTGTTATTTTTAAGAGATCTTCCCTTTCATGACCCCACATTGCAAGCCTGTGTTCAATTTTTGATAGTCTATCTTTGGTTTCTTTTAAGCCGTTTTGCCAGCTTTCTATGGAGTCTTTAGTTTCCTGATAATCTCTTTGAATCTGTTTCATGAATTCTAGGTTTTTCCTGAATTCTTCATTAAATTTTTCTATTTGTGTTCCTCCATTCTTCTGTCTGTGTCCTCTTGAGAGGTGCCCAGGCTTCTTTTATTAATCTACTTATCTCTTGTTTAATTTGAATTAATATTTCAGTTTTGGTCCTGCTTATGAGGTCCTGAAGATATCTCTTTATGTCCGCTAACACTGTGTTTGATGTTGCATTTTTGCTGCCCTCAATCTCTTTTGTATTTACCTCTCCTGGATCAATGTTCTCAGGGTTGGCGACTGGGAGTGTTTTCTTATTTCTCCCTTCCGTCCTGTTTTTGGTTCCTTCCATACAAGTGTACAGTGTAATTCCCAGACCCTTTTCTTGTTGGTTAACGCACCTCTAGAGGACACAGGCTAGGAGCTTTAGCCCTCTTCAATAGGTTATCATTGATTAGAGTTCACCCATGGGCAGTGTGTGCTAGCTCCTCCCTTCTGGGCCAGTCAACCTTTGCAGGGCTTCACTGTGTCAGTGTGCACTGATCTCAGAGGCAGGGCCTAGTCCAAGCAGATTCCACCAATCCACTCGGCGAGGGGAGCAACCAACTGAAGCCACTTCCTTATGGAGTTAGGGCTGTCCTGCCCAAATCCAACATGTCGTCCAGTCGGTTTCCCCTTTCCCATAGGAGGGTCTTATTCCCATCACTCACCACCTATTGATGCCAGTCCCCGAGAACTGCTGGGCTCCCCAACCTCCGACTTCAGCGCGGCTGAGTTGGGAATTCACGGTGCCTCTGGTTGGGTCACGTGCAGGGCCGTTCTGGGTGAGCTGCATGCAGGACTGTTCAGCCCCGCTCTCTGGTGGCTCAAGCCAGTCACTTCAGCGTGGATCGCTTGTTCAGGTCAGGCAGGAATTCAGGCGGCTCGAGGAGGGTGCCATGCTCGCTGATCTTATCTTCACTAATAGTAGCCCCAGAACTTCATATTCGAGCGATTTTTTGCACTTTAGTTTCTTCCTGGGTTGGGAGAGTCCATCTCTCTCTGTTTGGGTCTCTCCAGGGTGTTTTATTCTGGCATTTGAGCTGTCTCTCTCAGAGAGGGTCTCTCTCTTGCTACCTACCGGTCTGGCATCTTTTTTTCCCTTGAAACACACTAGTTTAAGATTAAAGCAGGTATATTTAACACCATAGCATAATTAAATTAAAGTCAGAAAAGCAAAAGAAGTAGTGAAGTCAGATTATTTCTTTCATTAAAAAGTAATAAAAAGGAAGCTACTGTAACCAAATCAAACAAGTTATATACTTTTATATAAAAAAAGAATATCTCCATAGATCCCAAAGATACTAAAATAACAACAAGGGATATTACAATAATTATGCACACATCATTTCAACAATGTACATGAAATAGATCAAATTTTAAATAGGCAACAATTAAAAAATTCCATTATAGAAATTTCATTTGTCATCACAGCCTATCACTAAATACAATAGCAGTTATAAGTGAATTTTTGGGAAAACCATATCAAACATTTAAGGAAGAAATAAAACAAAAACTGTACCATTTCTTCCCGAAAAAGAAAACAAAAAGAAATCTTTCAAATAATTGCAGAATCATTATCCAAAAATCCAAATCTATAAAGACATTTCAGGAAAGCCATGTTCTAGATCAATAAAAAAGCAGAATTTTAGCAAAACCAATCATCATCAATAAAGAAGACAAGTGCAGTAGATTGTGATCAGGTAGGATTTGTCCAGGATTTTTATCGCTGGCTCAACAATCAAAGCAAAATCAATATAATCAATATATCAACATAAATCAATATAAAACAATATATCAACATAAATCAATATATCACCAATCTAAAGATGAAAAATATAATCATCTCTATAAAGGCAGAAAAAGCACTGACAAATTTAGCATTCTGTTTTTCATATTGTGTTTTTGCATTTGCTAAATAAAAAATTGTTACAAGCACCATACATGTCTAGTGAATAAATAAGTAAACTGTTATTAAAACTCTTAAAGATGGAATGAACAGCAACATATGCAAAGGATAGTTATAAAAGAGATGAAACGTAAGGCCATATCACTGGCCATAGTTATGCTGTCTAAAATAAAGACAAAAATAAAGAAGAGAGGAATATTTTGGCATAATTATGACTAAGAGTAATTAGTCTCACCTATAGGTAAATTAAAAAAGTCTTAGATGAAAACAGTTGTGCAGCTCTGATATATATATATATATATATATATATATATATATATATATAGTATATATTATATAGTTGGAAAACTATTGCAAAAACTATTTCTTAACTAAAGTAAAGTAAGATTAAGTATTATTTTTAGGACACAAAGAAGTTTGTGCTTTGAATTATTATTTGCCAGAAAACAAGGAGAAAGTTCACTTCTCTCAATCCATTGTCCTTCATGAATGAATATCTACTTGATGGTGAATTTTTTAAAAAAGCTGCTGTAGTGAATTAATTATTGTAATGCAACTATCTGTGACAAACTTGATGTTCATAATGAATTAAGTGGCATCATTCCCATTATTCAAAATTTAATTATTAATCCTAAAATTATCTGATCTATTTTATAATAAAAGTATACTTAGTGGAAGACAGTATATAAACTCTACTACTATGTCATAAAATTTGCAAAACTATATTTATAACTGAAAAAAATGAATATAAGAGTGACTTTATGTATATTACTAAATATGCTTAATAAAATTTGTTTTCATATTCAGTCCAAAATGAGCAAAGAAAGTTCTTATCTTAGCTATTGTGTTGGAATGTACACTTTACCTGATTTTGATGGAGATGGATATTTTAACACATCCTCACAACCCTTGCACATTCTAATCTTAGTTTGGCAAAATCCATAATACAGGCTAAATAAGACAATACCAGACTGTTCCTCCCAGACAACAACCCATGTCTTCATTTCTTCTATAACTGATGCAGTAGCAAAGAATGCAGGCTGTGTTATGTCGTATAACTGATTCAGGAATTTTTCCAGAGATATGACCAATCAGTCCTTTCTTTTAAAAATGTTACCTTGATAGCTTGCAACTAAAATCCTCCCTCCTTTAGTATCTTATATTTAGCTCTGTAGCCTTTCTGGCAGAATTCATTTCCTAGATTTTAGTAATGATGGAGCAAAGGAAGGTCGACTCAGACCGAAAGGCTTGAGGCAATGATTTTCACTGATCTTATACTTTATTGCACTGTCCCAGTTCATTATAGTACATGAAATTTACAATAAAGATTTATTCATAAATTACAGAGCCATTGTTTTTCTTAGATAAATCCTAAAAGTTATAAATCTAGATCAATATTGCACTCCCTCCCGTAATGTAAATTCTTTGTCATAACATTATCCCATATGTATTGAGCATGTCAGGCACATGTCTCAGTTGATATTAGCCCACATTTCATGCTAGAAAAACAGAGATTATGTCTGGTTTTGATCAGAGCAGCAACCTATTGATTAGAGATAATCACAATAGAAAGCACTTAGACATAATCCTAGAAATGGTGTAAGTTCTTAAACAAATCTAAGGAAATTTACTCCTCATGTTCTTTTAGATAAAACAAAACAAGAAACCCCACAAAACAATGAGAAAAGTTTATACAAAATTTTCATTCTGAAATCTTATTTTATTTTATTTTATTTTATTTTATTTTACTTTGTTCTGGGGATTGAACTCATGACCTCATGCTTGCCAGTCAGGTGCTTATACTGTGAGCTAAATCTCCACTCAAAATCTTCATTCTGGATTAATATCAGTGACACAGATTAATTTAGTGTTTATAATTATTCAGATTTTCAGGGCAAAGAATGTCACTGGGAATTTAATTTAATTTAATTTTTATACCATAATCCAATAATTTTTTAGTCTCCTCTATATTTTAAGGTAGCAAACCCCAGAACCCAGTACTTAAAACAACACATGCATGTTTTCCTTATGCTAGCTGCCTGTGTATGCTTACCTCATCCCCCAAATTCTCCTTCCCTACATTAGCACTAAAATTAAAGTACTTATAATGATTCTGACTGATTTTATGGAAAATTTTTATGTCCTGTATTTCCCCAATACATTTTCCATCATCTTACAAACTTTTCCTTGTTTTCTTCAAATAGGCTATAACCATTTTTTCAGAATGCATGCAGGTTGTGAATAAAATGAAATGGACCTATTTACCACTCATCTGCCATTAATTTCCTGCCACTGGAGAGTAGCCATTTATAAAGCTACAGTTTTATAAATAATCAGCACTATTCTTCAAGAAGTTGCCAAAAGCAACCTTTGAATTCAAAGACCATCCAGCAAAATCTTGCTTAGCTGTGAAAATAAGCCTCAGGACGCTCCACCAAGCATACCCGCAACTGGCAAAATCATTTACAATAATCCACAACAAAGAAGCTTTTAAATAGAAAAGCAACTGGGTTGGAAACTTTTCCTCATGAGCAATAGTAACAGCAAGGCAAGGACAAATAAAAGATGTATGCAGGCTAGTTCATAGAACCAAAGAAGTGAGAAGATTGTGATATGTTACAATGTACTGCAAGTGCTCAGTTTTAAAATGTATATATTGGTATACTTCCTGAAAATACTATTATTATCAAAAAACCACTTATGTATTACTTCACTTGAAACAAATACTACTGATATCATTGAAAGTGACAGTTTAAATAGTAACTTAGTAATGTATGCATTGAAATGCTTAAGCATTACTATTTTCTCTGTCGTGGAGGTTTGTAGCAAAATTGTTACAAAACAGAGCTTCAGTTGATGGATACTTTTAAAAAAGAAGAAGTACATTTGCATTTTTATCAGGGGTTGAACATAAAATCATGATGCGCCCAGAAAGTACAAGTAGCTATTCTGTGTTTGATAAAATAAATTCTTCCCAAAACAAAAGATTTCAGTTAAAGTGTTATTAGTAACTAAAAGTAAAACAGACTATGACACGGATTATTATATAAAGTAACAGACAAGATCATTTCAACACATACTTTTGCTCTAGGAGAAGCAATATAAAAATGAAGAAGAGACAAATTTG
The DNA here is from genome assembly GCA_004027295.1 of Dolichotis patagonum. Taxonomy (NCBI): domain Eukaryota; kingdom Metazoa; phylum Chordata; class Mammalia; order Rodentia; family Caviidae; genus Dolichotis; species Dolichotis patagonum. Next base: position 17,273 of record PVJX010029645.1, on the reverse strand, counting down.
GAATCAGAGAATCTATGTTTAAAATCATCAGCTTTCCACTAACTAGTACAGTAACTGGGAAACAATTTCATGTAAGTTACTTCAGCTCTCTAAGCTTAAGGGTCTCCATGTGACTAATGGAAAAATAATATGTTGCTCATTGTGTGTGAATATTTAGTAAAATTCTATAAGCAGAAAGTGCAGAATATTGCCTCATGGAAAATCAGTATTGTGTTTATATTTTTTTATAGAGGAGCAAAACAGTCTGCCCACTTTGCTGTTTATCAGAAAATCTTGCCCTCAGTTAGGACAGTAACCCAATATCTAGTTTTTCCAGTTTTCTCTGCATGATGAATAACCTATGAAAGAAGAAGAAAGATGAATCAGAATATTCATTAATTTATAGGCGATTTTTCCTTAGCACTTCCCTTGAACTAAGCAAAAGACACAAAAGAGGCAAAAATGAGCAAGGTGAAGAACTCTGTCCTCCAAACTTCATATCCTGAGGTAATGAGAGACACCGTGGACCATGAAGCAAGGCTTCTTCACCAAATACTGCTGCAACTGCAGCGAAGGGATTCACAAAAGCTGCCCTCGAAAAGTCAGGCTCCGTTCGTTGTTGCTGTGTGTACTGGATCACGTGTGTGTTTAAACTGAAAATTGCTTCAGTAAAACACATTTCCATGAATCGCCCACAAAATGCACCCACTCACTTTGAACACAGTTACGCCCTTGCCGCCTTCAGAAGCAACGTGGAAGCCTTTTGTGTCCCTAGCTGCAAATCCTGACTACTGTCACATCCTCAATTACTTCAGAGTATTTATCTTTCACGGTTACTTTGACTTTGAAGAAGGTCCAGAAGTTAACGGTAGCAAATGCAGTGAACAAAATGGCTACGGATACAACATAACATGCGCGCTAGCCTGCCTTCCTGTTGGATTGTACGTGCCATAGAATTCTGTGTTGTTTAATACACCTCATAAAAACAAAACAAAACAAAACAAAGCTCACAGAAGAAGGCTACAAACCTTGGAAAGAGGACTTCCAAAACTAAGAAAATGACAAAAATGGTGAGTTACTGTGTTCAAAGTGAGGACAACTATTCTGAGAGAGTTTAAAGGTAATACACTATTTCCTATAAAGCATGTTTCACACTTTTAGCACATTTTGATCAGCTCTTTAAGTAATAGATACATTGTGTGTACATATGTGTTTATAAGTTTGCATAGATTCACATTATGTACAAATATATGCATATTATATACACTTATATGGTAGTACCTCAGCTTATGGATTTAATTGGTTTTACTGTTAGGAGGATGATGGCTGGATTTCTGTTTGTGTGGGAAATAAGGTTATAGTCACGTTTTTGACCTGAAGAGTTTGTGAACAGAAGCACAATTTTTTGATCATTTTTCTTTACCAACCAAATTGTTTGCAAAAAAGCATTCATGAACCGAGGCTTTACTGTATGTGTCTATATGGTGTGTGTGCATGCGTGTGTGTGTGTGTGTGTGTGTGTGTGTGTGTGTGTACACACCTCCGGAATCTAAAGAGATGGGAGGTGGGATTACTTTCCATGAGAAAGAGTAAAGTGTAGGATGAGGAGGATGTGTGACAGACTCGACTAAATTGGCAGAATCGTTATTTCAGTGCCACAGTTGCTTAGATAAAGTCCATCTGGAGTTCTCTTCTAAGGCGGCTTTTCTACGGAGGCTTTAACAGTTTCTGGATATGAGCTCAAGTCGAGATTTGCACAACTATTTGTGAAAACCTTTGTGAAATGATTGGATACATAGTGAAAGCATGGTTAAGTTCTGGAGTTAAAAGAGGAAGGGTAGTGGAGGGCAGTGTTCTTAACACTGTTTTGGAGGGACCCTAAGGTTTGATCATACATCAAGAATCAATATGGCAACATAGTCATTTTACTTATGCTTGAGAGAAAACCTGTTAGAAGGAGAGGCACAAGGCATACTGACTAAATTTACCCATGAGTTCCCCTGGTTGATGAGAAGTCTTGTGGTTTCAGTCCTCAGTGCAGTCCCGAAATCGGAAATACAAGAAAGATGGATTCATCACCCTGGTATTGATAGGGTTATAAGAGATTGGGGCAGGGCAACACCAAGGAAAATGGCAATGTCACAGCTTCTCTTTTGAATATCTTTCAATCTCAGATTTTCTGTCAGGACACTGGATGTTATCTCTTCCCCCCAAAAAATATAATGTAACTGTAACAATTTACTTCACAACAAAAAGTAATCTTTTAAGATGAACAGTACTGAGTTATTTGCATTATTGTTGGACTTCCCATTCTATCAGGAATTTACTAGACTTACTTTAGGACGTGCTCAAAGCAAGCTCTTGATGAAACAGTAGCATACCACTCTTTATTCACTTCATCAGCTACAAATCTGCTGAAACATAGATTATATCATTTGAGATTCCAATTGCCACTCATTCTCTCATCCAAAGGGAATGCGAGGGGCTTGGGTTTTAGTTCAGCAGCATAAGTGCCTGTCTTGCAAGTACATGGTAGTGAGTTCGATCCCCGGTACCGATAAAAAAGATTGTGATTCTTAGCAATCTTAGTAACTGTCTTGGAGGGGAGAGGAAGGTGAGTTATTCTGAGATGATCCTTAGAAATAATGAAAATGTATAGTCTATGTCTATTGCCCTTCTTAATACTTTGAATATGTTGGAATTATTCCATTGTACACTTTATAGAAGTGAAGTTTGAGGTTTGTAAACACACAAAAAACTAAATTTTTCTGTGAAGCATATTATATTGTAGCATCATTTTAACTGAAAAAAATCATTGGAAAACAATGAAATTTAACATTTTAAATTGAAAAGAACTACACACTAAGTATCATTTAAGTGAATTCAATATAAAGAAAGTATTCCATATACTTTGCTAATACTTAAATGAAAATATGTCCCAGTACCATCATAGCCCTTCTCTGCATGTTTACCCTTTAAAATGTTATCATCAACAGTTTCTGATTCTTTGTGCACATCATGAAGTACTTTAGACTTGCTTGGCATTTCTTATTTATGTGACTTCCTTAATTTTTTGAGACTTAAGCAGTAAATTTTATTGATTAAAAAGAAAGGCTTTCTGCTGGGAATTTTGTATGCTGACAACACTTCAAGAAGATATTTTGGTCCCCAAAAATCTTTGTCACAATCTGTCTCACAGGACAGATACCAATAGCTGTATAATTTTAAAGATGTGTCCAAATACATTATTAATAATATTAGAAGCAGAAAGGAGAAAGTAAAGAAATACACATAGGTTCTTGAAATCCTAAATCATTTTCTTAAAGTATTTCATTATAAATCTTCAAAGTATAATTCAATTTGAGGTCATATTGCATTTCATCTTTTTCTTTACCTTTAAATCATTCAACTTACATTCAATTTAAATGCCAATTCTCATTCATAATAGCATCAGTTCTCCTGTACTTTCCCTTCACTGTTACTGTTATACATGTCTAGGAATTTTTGCAATCTGGTCTTCAAGGTAAGTGTAATCTAGAGTCCAATTTTGTCTTCTATTTAAGAATACCACACCAATAATTTTCTGAATTTTTATATTAAAAGCATATGTTGCACTAAAAGCTGAAAGAAAAAGTAAGCTGAAAGAAAACTGATATCCAGGATTTTAAAGAAAACATTAGTAAATAAAATCTCTTGAATCTTCTATTTTCTTCAACTTCTAGCATATTTCTCTACATCACTTATAGCAATAATTCTGAAAAGAACATTGGTCTCCAAAACCTTACAAATGATAACTTTAAAATAATGTTAACCATTCATACTTGACAGTTTGAATATTATTTTTAATACCATTTTTCTTTCTCTTTAGAGTATTTTGCACATATCTTCTTTCAGTTTGTAATAATTTTATATTTTGTGAAATACTATTCTTTCCATATATCTGCAATAAATCTATGAATTTATGATAAGATAAACTTGTATATGTTTTAAAATAAGATGTAATGCAACAAATTATCATGATATGATATTCAGATTCTAAATTAAGAATCAAAGTTAAAATATTTTATGAAACAATCTTGGTATCAGAGGTCACATCTATTATAATTTACCCTATATAAACAGTGAGTGATTGCAAAATGTATCCCACATGAGACACTACTGTCACATATGCTATCTTACTTGATCTTAAAAATAATTTGGTGAACTAGATTTTAAACTCATTTTACAAATATTTTACTTTCAGTCAATATTATTGTATTTGAAACTAAAATTCAGGTCTTTTAACCCCTTCTTTTTGCTGTTATTCGTTCTTAGACTGGATTCCTATTTGGATTACAAAGTTTTGATGCCTTATTTTTAAGAAGTTGACTTACATTTTTCTATTTTCTTTTTATTTGTACCTTTTACTTATGCTATCTGTTCTGTATTACTAAATATTCATAGCAGTCTTAAGCAATTAGAGAAAATATAAAATTTCCAAAGGTGGAAAGTGCATATTTAGTGGCAAGAGTTTACAAGAGTTCATCTGCTAAAAATTTACCCAAAAATTTCAATTTGATCAACATTATAATTAAAATTTATTTCCACATAGATGAAAGTTATGATATATATTTATATATGTATACATATGTATATTAACTTAGTTCCTATTTTTAATTATCAGGAATAACATAATACTTTCAGAAAAACAAACAAGCAACAAATTTTGAATAAAAAGATTAAAAATGATAATTACAAATAATCATAAATTTGCCCTAATTTGTGGTTAAATAAAGAAAAGACTCTCATCTAATCCTTATACTTATTAAAAATGGCATGAAATCTCTACTCATGCCTATATTTCTTTGTAAATTCTTAAGTCTACAATACTTGTAGAAAAAATGCAATCTGGAAGCTTCAAAGTATTTTTGAATGCGTGAAAACCTTATTAAAATATTTTAGACATGTTGAAATGAAACACAATATCAATACATTCAATGGCATATGGTGATTTCTCTGTACTTTTGTCTTGTTTCCACTATAAAAGTAAATTCTCTAACATATAACCAAAAGCAATGTTAGTGGTTTTTCACAGAACAAACCAATAAATTAAGTAGAGGATAGGAATATTTTGGATGAAGAAATTGTTGTGTTTTCAGAGGATAGAGATACTAACTCAGATTAGGAAAGATACTAAATCTCCAAATGCATATAGACATGTAAAAGGCATACAGAAAGCATGAAAGAATTTATAAAAGTAAATAAGCAAATGACTAAAATCAGTTGTCATAATACAGTACATCCCTTTTGATGACATGCAAATGTATACCTTACTATATTTTGTGCTTCTAGTATTCCAGTTAAGAAAAACACATGAAGTTTTTTTTGGAATTTAGATGGATGATGTAAGCGTGTGTGTGTGTGTGTGTGTGTGTGTGTGTAGGCACTGTTTAAAGTGAAGGGTTAAAGGAGATTTTTAATCATAGTTCTGTGTTACCTCTCCAAGCTCTCTATCTAATGTTCTATTTTGTCACATGCAACAATTTTGAAACATTAAACTACCTTGTCTTTGACACAAGTAACAATAAAACAGGATAAATTATTCTTCTTTAAAAACCAAAACTTCAGTTTCCTGTAACGACGTTAGTAATAAATAATACATAGAAATTGGCTTCCCAAGAATATCAAAACTACATTTTAAAATATACAGTCCAAGGAGATAAGATATAAGATAAAAATCTACAGTCCAAGCAGTTTTCAGCCCAAGCCGAAGTTCTGGCGCTAATATAAAAAACCCTTTCAGCGATGCCTGTGTGAAACAAGGTGCATTTCCTAGGTTCCTTATATCTCTACATATCCTAGGTGATTTGGCCATAAAAGAAGGAACTGTTTGTTGATTTAATAAGGGCCTTGGCTTGTGCTTTCCATTGCTAGGACATTATTAACTAAGTCCAGCTGCCCAAACTGACATAACTAATTCCCCGAAGGAGAGGTTTAGGAGTAGCAGCAACCTCAGCAAGCTTTAGTCCCTCCTCTCCTTTCCTTGAGCCGGTCTGGCTGCGGTACATAATAAATGGAAAGAAAGGAGTAGATATGCACCAAACGAAACAGCTTCCCCAAGCCAGAGCTACCCTCCGCCCCCAGTTCCAGGGGAAAAGCTCCATGGTTTCCTTTGGTGACTGAGCTCTAGCCCCGCTCGGAAGCTGCCCTCTGCCTTCCTCAGTGCTGACGCCACAGAAAGATGGCACACATGCTGCAGGTTTGCTTTTTCAGACCTTTGCTCCACTGAGCATTCCCTGTAATGTACGTTTCTGCTTTGGGGAAGAACATGTTTTTAATAAGTTTGTTTGAATTTACAGTGAATTCCCAGAACATGCTAAAGCATGTAATATATCTATATAGCATCTATTTCAAAATAAATTTACTGGCAATACATATTTCAGAAGAATTTGCTGTGCTGTATTTCAAAATGTTCTAGTTAGAAATATTAATGATCTGATTTACTGGTCAGGAGGAAATGATCAGAGTGAATTAGGTACAAAGTTTGAGGAGCTTTATAAATATATTTAAAACATAGTATTGAATTATTTTAGACTTGTTTTTCTCAATCAGCAGGCTTCAATTAAAATTACCTATAACATATAAAATTAGGAATAGCCTTCATTACCACTAATATGTAGCCAAAAAGCATGGCATTAGTTTGCTTTCTTGTGACTGAAACATAATACTCAATACCCATAGTTTAAAGAAGTTTAATGTGATTCATGGTTTCAGGACATTCAGTCCATGGTTTAATGTCACCCATGAAAAACTACAATGCAAGAACAGTAGAGTAGACATGTTCGGTTCATGGTATCCGTAGCAGAGCAAGGAGACAATGCCAGAAAGTAAGGGACAATGGCCAAATGCAAGTCATTCCTCCGTGACCCACCTTGACACTATCAGAAGTGCACTTTACTCAGCTGCATTCGTTAATCCAATCAAACTGAGCTGGCACAATTAATGCTATTACGTTCAAAAATTGGAATTAATATAACAATGCTTATTTTCTTATAGAAATCTATATATGAATCAATATAAAAGGACAATACAATTGACATTGCTCACATTGCAAAGAAGTGGCATCCTGAGTATGAGAAGACAGTGGTTTGAAATGAATTTTATAAACACTCAACTTTGGCATGGGGGAAAAATAATTCATGTGAGATGTAAAATGAGCTTGTTGGTTTCGTCACTCTTCTTACCCCTTCATATCATGGCCTTTAATGATATTAGATTTAGCAGAAATCTCTTCAACTGTTTTGAATTTCAGATAACCAACAACTAGTAGTATCTGTACATTCTACAGAATATTTAGGATGTAGTAAAAATGTTTCTTGTTTAGTGTAATTCACGTTTCAGTAGAAGATATGTATTGTATGGTGTGGAAACTCCTTACAATGTGGAGAAACTGCCCAAAAGACTTTTTCAAATTTACTACGTGATTCAGTTTTTCTAAGGAGCTCATGTCTGTGAACCTAATAAAAAATTTGTAGCTCTATCTTTATCACACTGTTTTTTTTCTCTAAGGTAATTATTCAGTGCTAGAATTAACTCTAGCTTTATCTCCTCAGAGTTACTTGATCTCTAAACAATTCATAGAAACTGAAAGGAAATAAAATATTCCCCTTTGAATTTTATCTGGAACCAAAAGATTCAGGCAGGGAAAATAAATTTATATGAATTCTGAGGTATCCTAGATATTACTATATATGGATGAACTCAGGGAAAACATCAGATATTCACAGACAGTGGCTCTCAAATAGACAAAATTGATTTTAAAATGCTGCAAAACACAGTTTTAAAACCAAAGTGAATTTTAAAATATCTTTCCATTAGGATGTAATTTGATAACACTTTTATAAGAAAGAGTACTAGGATCCTTACATTTTTTCCAGTACTAGAAATTTAACTTAGAGCATTGTACATGGTAAAGAAGTGCTGTAACTCACAGCTATATCTCCAACAATATTTATAGCAATCATGAAAAAATAATCAAGACTGGACTCTGATTTCAGAAAAGAATTCATGAAGGAAACAAAAATGTTTTAAAGCAATTACATCATAAACAGGAAAATAGATACAGCAGAAATATGAGATAATGAAGGAACGTTAGCAAGTCTCTCCTTACTATTCCAAGAAAAATTTTGAAAAATAATAAAATGAATAGAAAGAAAAAATAGAAAACACACAAAGACAATTTAGTTATTAATTAAAATTCTACAGTAGAGAATAGCGACTACAGCTAACAATTGGAAAAACACAGAAATATTTACCTTATGCAAGCTGATTAGTTTATATAACAAAAAGTACAAGGAAATTCATTAATTAAAATATGACTACTGTTCTTTATGCTAACATTCCCTCTTTAAAATATTTGTTAAAAATAATTTAAAAATGCATATTTACATATTTTAGTAGATATAGAGTTTATATTTATGTAATAATTCTGAATTCCAAATGAATTCCTTTTATTTAATCTAAAATCACAAAAATATGTTGAAAACATAAATAATGAGATAATAAATAAATGTGGCCAATTAATCAAATATAAACTGGAAAGAATAATGGATGTTTAGGAATTTTAGTACATCTATTCATCTTCATTACATGTAAAGTTTGATGATATTATCAACTATTTTGTAATATTTTTAGGAGATCTAACAATAGTTAATACATTGTGTATTGTTATCTTCAAATTAGTAGGTTGCTCAACTTATAAGATATAGGCATGAAAAATGATCATTGAAAGTACAAATCTTTTCCTTTCTTTCTTTTCTCCTTTCCCCTTTCCCAGTTATTCTTTCATTTTGAGCAGTTTCTTTTCCTTTCACTTTCACAATATCTATTGCACATTTTAGATCTTATTTACCCTTTAAAATTTTACAATAGGGAGACAATATGATGTTTATACTTGCAAGTTGGATTCATTTCACTTCTTAGTATGATCTCCATTTACCTACAAAAGTCTTGAGTTTATCCTTTTTTATAAGAAAGTAGTACTCCATTGTACAAAAATACCACATACATTTATTGATTCCTCAGTTGATGGGCATTTGGATTGCTTCCAAGATTTCGTTATTGTGCTAATATAAACACGGGTGCAAACACATCTCTATGGTATGATGTTTTCATTTCTTCTAGGAAAACTTCCATAAGGGAATCCAATGGGACTTTTAATCCTAGTTTCTTGAGGAATCTCCACATTGATTTCCACAGTGGTTGTACCAGTCTATTCTGATCAATAGTGGAGAAGGGTTTTATTTTTTCCTACAGCCCCACTGGCATTTTTTGTTTGTTAATGTCTTGATGGTAGCATTTTTCCTGGAGTGAGATGGAATCTCAATGTTGTTTTAATTTACATTTCTCCAATGAAAATTGATTTTAAATATTTTTCCTATATTTATTATCTATTTGTATTTCTTCATATGAGAAGTACATGTTTCTCTCAGATGCCCATTTTTGGACTGGGTCTTTGAATAATGCAATCCAGAACAAAACACCAGTAGCGTACCTTAGAGATGTAGAGAAAACATTCCTAAAATTCATTTCAAAATAAAAAAGACCTAGAATAGTAAAGGCAATACTGGGCAACAAAGGCAAAGCAGGAAATATCACAATTTCTGACTTAGAATAATACTAAAAAGCTATTTTGATAAAATCAGCATGGTACTGGCAAAAAACCAAAACAAAACAAAATAAGAAAACCTGAAGATCAGTGGATCAGGTTAGAAGATGCACACACAACTACAAAGACACTCAGCCACCTTATCTTTGAGAAAGGAACCAAAAATCTTCACCAGGAGATAGATGACCTCTTTAATAAATGGTGCTGTAAAAATTGGCTTCCCACATGATGAATACTAAAACTAGACCCATGTCTATCACCATGCATTACACTAAAGTCAAAAAGGATCAAAGATCTAAATATGAAAACAGAAACACTAAATCTACTGGAAGACAAGATAGGCAGAAATCTTGAAGATATAGAGACAGAGTTCATGAACAAAACACAAACTGCATGGGAAATACTTCTAAGAATCAATAACTGGTATTTCATCTTACTAAAAAATTTTTGTACATCAAAAGAAATCACCAATAGACTGAAAACACAACCCACAGAATGGGAAAGGAATTTAGCCAACTGTCTCTCTGACAATGGAGTCCTAACAACAACATATAAAAATTGTTATCTACTTTTCATAGCTGAGGAAACTAAAATTCATAAGGTTAAGTAATTGGCCAAAATTACTGGGATTGATTCATAGAAATTTGTATACATATATTAATATATATATATATATACAATAGATATATATTATGTATCATACTACATGTCAAATACATCATATATGATATATATCATATATTTATGTTCATTGTTAATGAGAGTAAGCCATTGCTAATGACAGTAAGTCACATTTTGGAGGTTTTTATTAGTGTATGTTTGCCGTATGTAGTATATGTATGATTACATTCTTTTTCTTTTTGATGATTTTGTAGATGCACATAACACAGTCTAATTCTTTTTCATCATTTCCCTCATCTGTCCCCACTCTTTCATCTCTTTATCGCTTTCCTGTCCTTATCTCCTTATTTCCTAATATCTTTAATTTTGCTCTCTATGCTTTGGGTTTCTCTTTTAAGAGAAAATGTCATATTTAAACTCATCTGTCAGATTTATTTCCCTTAATATTGTAGTCTGAAGTTGTGTCTATTTTCCTACAATGACTCAAGTTTCTCTTTATGAGACAGTATCACTCCAAACTGTGTAGTGAATCACCAAAGGAACAGATTTCTAAAGGGTGAACAAGGTAGATTTATAACAGCTGCCTATCGAGTCAGACATGGAAGAATGCAAAAGAGCTATTTGTGCATTGCAGTGTTGAGAATATATCAAAAGTCAAAGGCCTGGAGCTTACTGCAGAGACCTGTGTGAGTCCTTCTAGATACACTGTACAGAGTCTGAGTTAGAAGCCTGGAGACAAACATCCAGTGGAAATGGCAAAGACCCAGCTCCCCCAAAGAAGCAAAAGTGAAACTTCCCTCTTTCCCTTTTTATTCCACACAGGCTACACACCCATGCCCAGGGTGAGTTCTCTGCTCAATATGTCAGTAATCTAGACACACTCATAACTACGCCAAACCAATCTGCTGGGAATTTCTTATTAAAATTGACTCCAGGATTAAATCACAAGTATGATTGTATCACTAGTGGTACTATGTTGCTTTAACTCTTTTTGGAAGATACCTGGAAATGGAATAGTTGGATTGAATGGAGTTTTTTGTTTTAGTTTTTAGAAGAATCTTCCTACTAAATTCTGTAATGTACTAGTTTATATTCCCACAAAAATATGGAAAGTCTCATTCCCCCATCTTCACCCCTGAAGTCTTCGAAGTATTCGTTTCATTTGATTTCTTGATGATATTCATTGTTTTGGAAGTAAGATAGAATCTCACTGTTGTATTAATTTGCATTTTTTTCCAGGCTAGAGATATTGCACATTTCTTCTTGTATTTCTTGGCCTTTTGTTTTTCTCCTGAGAAGTATCTGTTCATTTCCCCAGTCTATTTTTTGGTTGGTTCTTTTATTGTATTATAAGTTTTGTGAGTTCCCCATATATTATAGAAATAAGTCCTCTATCTGAAGTATCGCTGATAAAGTGTTTTCCTGTTCTAGAAGTTGTCTCTTCACTATGTCAGTTTTTCTTTGCTGTGTAGAAGCTCCTTAATTTGATATCATCTCATATTTGATTTTCCATACTATTTCCTGTGTAACTGGGGTTCTGTTTAGGAAGTCCTCAGCTACACTTACAACTGCAAAGGTTTTACCTATTTTATATTTCAGAAGATTATGTATTTCCATTTTAACATTTCAATGTTTGCTCCCTTTTGATTTTTGTTTATCACATCATGAGAAATTTGGGTTTAGACTGAGCCTTCTACATGTGGACAGCCAATTTTCCCAGCACTTTTTATTAAAGAGATTATCTTTGTTCCAATTTGTATGTTTGGTCCTTTATCAAAGATCAAATACTTGTATGTGTGTGTGTATTTTCTCCAGCTTCTATTCCATTCCATTGATCCATTGACTGCTTTTCTTTCCTTGTTTCCCTCCCAGGGCCATGCTAATTTTTTCACTGAAGTTTTGTCATACAGTTTGAAGTCCTGAAATGTGGTACCTCCCACTTTGCTCTAGTTACTCAGGATTGCTTTTCCTCCTCTGCATCTATTCTGTTTCCATAGGAATTTTAGGACTGTTTTTGATGTTCTTTGAAGAATACTGTTGGTATTTTTAGTTGGGAGAGCTTTAAACCACTATGTCAGTTTTAGAACTATGGCCATTTTAAACTGCTTATTTTAATTTTCACTTACAAATAATATTTGCTGTAGTTGGTAGAAGTGATAAGTGATGAAAAAACAATTTTTTCACTATCAAAGGAGGGAGTGGCTTGACTATTAAATCAATCTTTTAATACTTATGCCTTTTAATCAAGTTTTTCCTTTCTTTCTGCCATGTTTACCACAGTTATAATTGTAGAAGATTTCTAATATATTTATATATTTTGTGCACATTTATTAATGATATTGAAAATTTGGACATGGAATAAATATACCATAGTAACTTAATGCCTAAATAAATTATTTTGTATTATCAGAGTGGACAAGTACCCATCTGTTAGAGAGATAATGCAGGAATGTGAAATGACCGTTCAAGATTCCTTAGCCTCCTCTCCAGGACTGTTAATGAACAAACAGGCTCATGATTATGTAAGGGTATAAGACTGTTAGTTACAGTTCAGTTGACTTTTGTTTAATTAACGGGGAGACTATGCAAGTGGGCCTAGGAAATCCTTTGAACCAGATAATTCTTCCAGCTGATTTCCAGGGGAAAGCAGATAGCTGAAAAGCAAGGGAGAGATTCTTGGTGCTCCTGCTGGCTGGAGCAATTTATCACTTGAAATAGCACGGAGAGGGCCAACATCAAAGACAGGAATGTCTTGTAGGACATGAGAGTGAGCCTGGGACATCAGGAAGAAGAAACACGTGACTCCACCCTGCAGTAGTCAGAAAGGAAATAGCACTGAAACCCTGAGAAATAAAACAGGCAGAACTTTCATTGTGTCTTTCTAAGAGTCCACCTGACTGGAGTCCTGAAGCCCTAAGCAGACCTCTCAAATGAACGTGCCCATATTTCTGAGCTATAAAACTGTGAGCCAGTAGATAAATATTGTTTAAGATTTATTTCACCGAGGACCTGGCCAAGATCCCCGATCTCCCAAATGAGTGTTCATGTCTAAATACACTGCACAAGTAGTATGAATTTAGGGCTCCAAGGGGATCAAAACTGTCTTGCAGAGTTTGAGACCCTGGGGACTAAGACAAAGAGCTTCCCTGGGAGGCCCTATTTACTGGATTTTCAGACAAAGTGCAGAGAAACTGAGGAAAGCATGGAAACTGAGCAGGACCTTGGGAGTCACTTCAAAGACTATTCCAAGTAGTAAATTATGCCAGTTTATGAGAACTGTCTTACCATCATGATGACAGTTATAGTGGGAGTGAGACAGCAGGAGAGAGATGCCTGCAGCTGTAGTCTCTTGTCTATTTATTTGTGGTTGGAGCCAGGTGTCCTCAGCTGTGGCCTTATGTTGCCCTTTCAGGTATCTCTGTCCTCACAGGCATGTACAGACCTCATTCAGGGTCACTTACTATGAATCAGCTCCCGTCGCCAGGCAAGGGGCCTAAGCCTAGGGCAGACTCACAGGCAAACATAGAAAGCCAATTAATTGATTTTAAATCCTGCTCAGAGCAACAAAAATATCTAAATTATGGTAAATTATTAAGCAACAATAGAAACCTGACTTAAGGATATTTAATATAGATTGTAATGGGTCATTTTTCATGAAACTATGAATTACAAAACTCAACATATGACTTAAACCTGGCCATTTTCAGGAAACATTAATGTCAGTTGGCTATGAGAAGGGAATTGCAACTAATTCACTAAAGTATGTTCATTACAATTGTATTTGTTGTTCCAGATCTTAACATAATATATGGATATATGAATACACACATAATTAGAATAAAATTCTCACATAGCATAAAGGCAACTACTAGTATACAAAGTTCACAATGACAACAGTGTGTTTGTATATACATACACACAAACACACACATACCCACATATTCAAAAAAAAGAATCTTCAGAAAAATGTTTGAAATATTAACATTGAGTTTAGGTGGATATTATGATTAAGGAGACATTTTTGTTTTCATCTGTATAAGTTCACTTAAGGCTCCTTTGTCTACAATAGATGGAATTACCTAGAGCAATGCCAACGCATTTAGGCATTGTTTCTGATCTTGTGTACCAGTCTCTTATAGGGCCTCTGACAATAATAAATGCTTCTCTCTTATCATTTATATGTGGCAATTTTCTTTCTTCCTCCCTTTTTTCTTTACCCCCCATCTTCTACCCTTCTTCATTTTTCATTCTCTGTTACTTGCTCCCCCCTCTTTAATTTTCTTTTTCATTAAAGTGAATTAGTAACTACAGGTACTTTATTTAGGATTAAACTATTTCTTTTTTGTATGATAGGAACCCATTAATATAATAAATGACTCATACTTTTTGCCAGTGGGTGAGTTTGCTTAACAACCTACCCAACATAAGAAACCTAGAGTTGCTATAGCTAATTTAGAATGAGATGATTTTATTAGGATAAACAGATAAGTATGATCAAATAACTATTCCAAAGGTGAAAACACATGCTACATAATTTTATCAACACAGATAGCATCCAGGAAAAATACAATTTTGCTTTATTCAGTTTTTTTAACCCAAAATATGCAGAGAATTATTCAAAAATAAAGATGAGCAAAATAATTTCTTAAGTGCTATTATGAACATATTATAATACATCCTTCTTTAGTGAAGACATGCAGCATACCACTTCAAAGATCATGCCTGTCACAATTCAGCGTATGAGTATAACTTAAGTGACTACGGTGACTGCTTGAAAATCCTAGCTTTGTATATTACTCTGAACTCTACATATATTCATAATAGGCAGGATTGGTATATCAATATCTATCCACCTTAGAGACAGGGAAATGACAAAAGAGTGTCTGAAAGACAAAGGGACAGAGTCAAAGGCAGTAAGAAAGAGACAAAGATTTATTAAGGAACTGGCTAAAGCAGTTACAGAGATTCAAAAGTTCAAGATCTCTTAGGATGGAAATCTGGAGATCTAGGAGAATAATGATATAATTCTAGTTCAAATCAAGAGATCTATGAGACAGAAAAAGTAGAAAATTAGCATCATTCATTTCAGTCTATGTCTGAAGGCCTTAGAACCACAAGAAATTGGTTGTGGGTTTCTGTTTGAATCCCAGTGTAAAGGGAGGGAAACTCTTACATTTTATAACAAAGACAAACAGACAGATAGCCAGAGATGGAAAGACATCTGTCTTAGTACATTTATTAGTCTATTTAAGGCTTCAACAGATAGGATGTGTCTCACCCACATTTTGAGAACATTCCTTGCTTTATCTTTCAGCTCAGTTTCTAATCTCATGCAGAAAAGTCTTTCAGACACAACTAAAAATGTTCAACCAAATATCCAGAAAGCCGATGACCCATTAAATTACAGATAATTCATAAAGTTAAGCACTATTTTCATCTTAGTAGTTTTGTAACTTTGTAGAAAATAGCTGATCTTTCAGTGTTCTTTGATAATGAGGCTAGTAGTTTTATTTACTTTGAAGTATTTATTTTAGCTTTTTTTTTCTTGAGACACGTTCTTCCTAAGTAGTTCAGATCAGTCTTGAACTCACCATATAGCTGAGGCTATCCTCCAATTCATGCGGATTCTCCTGCCTCAGCCTCTAAAATTCTGGGGTTAAAGGCATGAACTGCCAGACCCAATTTATTTTAGGCTTAAAGGAAATCACTGATGTAGATTTCGAAAAGCAGTATCAAATGAATAGTGACTAGTTAACAAACATTAGCTAAAATAATAAGTCCTTCATAATATTTGTCCAAATATATACATCATTTATTCTGATGAGAGAAAAAGCTATGCATTCCTATCTTTCTTTTTGCTTTGCCAAGACAAAATATCCGACACCCAATGTTCAAGGAGGAAAGTTCCATTTTAGCCCACAGTACGCAGAACTTTAAACCCATAGTTGGCTGATGCAGAGACAGGGAGCCACGGCACAAGGACTTAGCAGAGGAGACAGTCCTAGGCAAAGCAAACAGGAAGCAGCAAGCAGTGAACAGCACCCGCACATGTGCCTTGTCTGTCTTTTTATAACCCATCCTGGCTGCAGGCTTATTGATTGAATCCACCCATATCCAGAATGGGGCTTCCATTAGCCAAACCCCTAATTTCAGTGTCATATCCTTAATCCTTATTTAGGCAGCCTAATCTCAACATCTTTAGAACTCCTCAGCATGAGGTTTTGGAGGATATCTAGACACAATCATAATTATTTTGCTTCTCTTTCTCCAGTTAAGAAATTATTCTGTTTCCTCATAATAATATTAAAATGTGTTTGCTGTGGAATAAATTTTAGGTATAATACAGTAAAATGTTTTGCTTTAATTTATGAGGCTAATTGATTTAAAACAATCTGGCTATGTAACAGTAAAGGGAACGGGACCTATTTCAGGATTTTGAGTTTTCATTATGCTGTAGAGTGCCACTTTTTTTTAAATTTTTTATTTGAAAGAGAATAAAACAAAAGAGGTCAGTACAGACCAGATCAGAACAGGACAACATAGGCAACAAGTACTTTACATTAAGACAACTGGGCATCAACAGTAGCTAAGACCATATCGCTTACTCTGCTATAGTTGAGCATAGTTTCAAATGCAATAATATCAAACATAACACAATAGTATAAAGCCATGCATAGAGTGAAAGAATTACAGGGCTTTCTGAACCAAATAACAGAAAATGATCAATGGGTATTATAATATCTGATTTTCGATAGAAAAATTTTGTTTAAACTATCACACATATTCAAATACCAATAAGATACAATGTGATACATAGAACCAATGGTAATAGAACAAAAGAAGCATGGTAGGACTTCTAAGAGGGATGATATTAAATCAGCAATAGCTGTCATAATGTTTTGTTTTCTTCAAAACAGCTGTTCATATCATCACACATGATATAGTCAGACAAAACAGAATAAAACCATTCCAACTGATGAATGAAAATATTGAAAGGCTTCAAAGCTATGAGATGGGGACTCATGCT
>PVJX010029644.1:0-22728 GCA_004027295.1 Dolichotis patagonum | reverse complement strand
ATAATTTTAGTGTGATGAGAACCAAAACAATTTGGGACCAAAAAAAATCCTAGATACTATTTAGAGATGAACTCTGACTCATGTAGGGTAGACATTATATAAAGACTGGAAAGAACAGCAAAAAAGAGAAAATGAATGTGGAAAATTTGATAATTATTTCATTTGGTTGATGTTGATTGGTATATTCACTGAACTATTTTGTTTGCAAGCAAGTATTTTCTAACACAAATTAAAAATTAAAATGCAATGACATGTAGGCAATGGGCAGAGCAAAAGGGGGGACAGAAGAGGTTGTGGGTGTTTTCTAGGCTTCCGGGTCCTCCGTGTCACTGTGGTACTTGGTCTGGTATCTTTAAACTGAGCTTGTAGCTGATTTATTGCGCACAGCCTCTGAGGAATACGCCATTCACAGAGCGTCTCTGGGAAACTTTACATTTGAATATGCCTTTCAATAACTCAACAATTAGTTTCTGGTAGGATTCAGTGAAGCTAATGCCAAGATCTATAGAAGAAAGATGAGATGACAGAAAACCCAAACGGAGGAAAATCTTGGGAAATGAGGTAAATCAGAAATGGCAACACCTTTCACCTGTAGGAATTTTCAATCTATGTAACTACATACCTAGCCCTTTCCAAACTTTTCCCTAAGCAGTCTACATGCAGTGTGCATCATGAAAGTAAAGGTCTATTAGTATATGCTAATATTTATAATCATAAATATTTATAAATGTTCACATGCATTTAGATGCATTGAGATTTATAAATATTCACATGTATTTAAATGCATTTCACCCCAGGAAGAGTACATAACTGGCTTTAAAATATTCTCACTTTTGCATTTCATTTGTGCTTAAAGATGGCACACTGAAATTCACAAATTTAGTAGAAACTGCAGTCTTTCCAGGAACGATGATAACTGAGGAGCGCTCACCGCAGAACAGGGCGAGTTTTTCTTAGGAACCTTTGCATTACAGCAGACATCGGAGTCTAATCACTGACATGAGCCAGTAAATACATCTTCACTGAGTTTAGGAATGAGCACTAGAGATTGCCAGACATGCGCACTGTCCCTGATGTCAGCAAACCTACACTAGCAGGAAATACAGCTCCTCAGTCACTTCAGCTGTGAGGAGTATCATGCCAGGCGAAGAGCGGGGTGGAAGACAATGGATCGGAAGTATACAGCCTTGGTCGGTGGTCAATGAAAGACTCCCAGGGAGGTAGAGTCAAAGCTGCAGGATGGGTAGAAATGAGCCAGTCAGTGTTGGGAGGGTGAGAGAAAGTGGAGCAGGTAGATGTCAGGATTGCTCAGTTCCAAAAATGTGAGGCCATAGTGAGTGTGGGCAGCAGAAAGCCTGGAGACAGAAATTGATCACGGGAGACGGGAAGACCCCGATCCTTTCATGTACTTACGGTCCATATTCAAATGCATTTTTGCCTTATCTTAAATGAAATAAGAAGCCGAGGTGATCCCCTCAGGGACAGCAGACATGACACAGTTGTCATCGTTGGTTTAAATTCCCCTGCACAGTGAAAAGTGGATGGAACTGGAAGAAAGACAATCAGTTACGAAGACGATGAAGAACATGAACAGAGGTCCTGTCAGTGTGGGTGGAGAAGGTGGCAGTGGTGATGGAGAGAAATGGGCAGATAAGCAAATAAATGGAGGGGGAGTGGGACCACCAAGATCCTGTTATAGTTTAGAGGCTACTTCCCTCAAAACCTGCCTGATTGGCCACGCTCTGGCCCAGAGCTCGGGAATCAAATTCTTCTGCATTAGAGAACAGGGAACAGGAGTCCGCACACCCTAGGGCGAACAGGGAAATCATGCAGCAGCTTCTGCTCCAAGCCCAGTACATCTTTAAGGTCGCTCCCAATGGGCCCTGACAACATTTTAGGTATTATCAAATCAATGCCAGAGAACCGTTATGACTGATGCAGTCCCAGTTTTACTGCTTGGTGTCTGTCCAAACAGTGCCCGTGCTCCTGATTCTACAGAGGAGATGCTGGCCTCTAGACCCAGCCTGATGCTGTGAGAATGGAAATAAGTCACAGGCCAGGTAGGAGCCCTAAGCCCAGTGCAGTACGTGCAAAGATAATGCCTCATCGTGTCTGTCGGACTCATGGATTTAGAGAAGCACCGAACTATACAGAACGACTTGAGCAGTTTCCCAGCAAGAGCGCTGATTTTGTTGTGACACATAAAACTAGGCTTTCAGGAATTAGCTGAGCATCTTCGGCCTGAAATATGAGCTGGACATCAGCCCTCTGAGGAACGGAGCCTGTTGACTGCGGGGTTCGGTGGCTGCCCCTCTTGGCGGCCAAGCCTGGCCCTGTAGGGAGCACTGGCACAGGGATGGGCGTGGACGTAGCCTTCTCACGACAGTAGCTGCCATAAAAGTGTGTGGCAATATTTGTCTCATTAAAAAGTCAGTGAAAATCAGGCTGCCAGCCCAATGTGACCGAGGCATTGCAGTAAAACAAAGTAGAATAACCACTGCCTTTCCTTCGTTTGCCTGGGATCTGATCCTGTAGCTCCAAGATGGCTTCTCCTGGCTTAGTAATTTGAAGAACACTGATGGCAGTGGAGAGCTTGCCTCTGAGGGCTCAAAACATTTTTGAGATATCAGGGCTAGACACTAAAAATAGGGCCTGAATAAAAATTTGTATTAGCACGTGAAACCTGAAAAATGATGTAGAGCACGATCCTACAGTATAAATTTGAGATTTTACTGGCCACGCAGTCCAAAGTACGAACCATGCAAACCTTCCCCCTTAGCCCTGCTCACTTTCTGACAAAGTCAGCGAGGCTCCAGGTTTCCTGGGTTTCCGTCCATGGTCAGCTGGTTCCACTGCTGCGGAGGATGTGGGGTAGCAGAATTGTTCACCTCGTGGCACCTGGAAAACAGAGATGGGGAGCAGCCTGAGAGGGAGGAGCTGGGGACCAGATAGAGCCTGATCTTCAGTGAATTAACCCTGCCAGGAAGTTAGAGGCTTTGTGACTCAAACACTGCCCCAAAGCCTGTTAGCCTCCAAGCAGTGCGGAAGCTTCTTCAAACCCAAACAACTGCACTCAGCTAACATGCAAAGCATCCTCACTTTGTTGTATCTTGTGCAGGTGTGTGGAATAACGAGGGTTCATAGCCAAGTTCTGTGATTGGGCCACCGCAAATCTACAGCTTTAGTTTATATGACTGGGGAAGACACTAAAGAGTTTTTGTACCTATGTCCCACTTCAGCAATGCCTGTACACGCACCCGATGATGGCTGGATTTGCCTAGAGCCCCAGGAAACAGACGTCTAAATGCAGCCGATCAGAGATACTGCCCTCCTGAGGAGGTGGCAGGCCGGCTCCTTTGCCACCACCTCTGCAGACATGTATTTAGTTTGTGGTATTTTTATGGCCTGTAATCACTTATGATTCATGCTATTTATTTAAAATGGCTAAAGTACGTTCTTTGAGCAGCAATCCATAGTGATGATTAATTTATCTGATTACCTCTTGTTTATTATTTGAGATGTTTCTATTTAATGGCGCTGGGCTGGAAAAGTGCACACATTATCAAAGAGGCCTTTTTGGCCATTAAGAATTCACTGATGAGAAAGATCACTGTGGAGCGAACCAGGCGCTGTCCACCTCGGTGATTCCAGGCTAGACTTTAAGATGGCTACTTGGTGTTAAAGGTAGGACGCAGACAGTTGGGCATGCACTTCTTTCATAAGCATCATTTATGCTCTGTTCCCAAGAAATATTTCAGAGTGCTGGGATGCTAATGGTCTAGACCATAGGCTGCCACTATTGCCACAGTTGCTATGGTTGCCATGGTTGCCATGGTTGCCTGCCATCTCGGGGCTAAGGTCCCGCCCTGATTTTTACAGGGAGGAGAAATCCAGTTCTGCTTGGGATGGCAGGGATGAAGAAAGGATGTGATTCAGGAGACTTGGTTATAAATTCTTGTTCTTAGATGCTTGACAGATTTATTATCCTGGGAAAATCACCTCTGCTTTCTTATCCATAAAGCCGAAGTAATTCCTATCTGACAGCACTGTCATGAGAATAGAATGGTATATGGAAATGTCCTTTACCAGATGAAAGAAAAACCTAGAGATTTATCTTTTACAAAACATCGTAATTTTGCCAGCCCTTGATAAAATCGGAATGTGTTTTATCTCTTTTCCTTTGGAGACATCTGTCTACCACAGGCCTGACTTCCTATTTATTCATTCAGGTGAGTTACACCTAACAAATTGGTTAAACAATACTTGGAATTGATTTGCCTGAGTACAGGTAGAGATTGAGCCAGTGCATTTTTTCAAAGCCACTTTGGATTCAGTTTCATCCCATCTCTGGCTCTGCATCCTGTGACGTTTCCTGGTTTCCTGTATCTTTGAGATTCCCGGGGGCTAGTCACTCCCAGGCACGCCCCTGTTTTCACGGCCAGCCCGAGAAAGAGCCCACATCCCAGTTCCCTGGCTGTAAATACTAAGGCTTCCGGGTTTGTCAGGAGCCCATCTTTGGGCCAAAGCTTGAGGCCTAAGGAAAGGAGGATAGGACATCAGTTGATTGTAGGCCACACGCTCTATCCTTGGGCCTGAAGGGGAGTCAGCGTTTTTAGTGTCACATGAGTTTGCAAGTTTACATCAGAAAGTATTTAAAAAGGTAAAGAAAAGAGTGCTCGATGGGACTTCATCTATAGTACGTCCCCGCCCACTAGCTAAATGAACCAGTGGGCATGGTTCTGGGTTGTTGGGGGTTGGAGGAGGGGTGCACTTGGAGTCTGTGTCTGGTCCATCGCCCCTTGCTGTCTGCAGCTCCCTCTGCTGTGCTCCCCAGCAGGCAGGAACGGAGCGGCTCTGCTTTCCCATGTGCCTCTGCAGCTGCTCCTGCCTTGGAGCCGGCCTGCTTGGACCAGATTCCCTGAAACCACGAGTCCAGTAACACTGCCTCTCTTCAGGCTGCTGGCCTCGGGTGTTTTATTCAGCAGCAGGTGAGCTCACCTGTGTGGCTAAGGATAGACCTGCCAGGGCTGTGGCAGGTGTCATAATGGAGCTGTGGTGACAGATCTAACCAACCAAGTGTGTGTCTTATAGATTCACCGAGGCCCAGAATAGCTAGGTGGAGGGCGCTGCAGCCCAGGTGCAGTGTGAGGCGTGGCATCCGGACCTGTGGCCAACCAGGTGGAATCTGGGCAAACAGCTTTTTCTCTGTAAGGTTCAATTTTTCTCTCTCTTAATGGAGGTAGGAGAAATAATACTTACAAGTTGGTTTTGAGGAATAAGTGAGATAATTAAAAATATATTCAATACAGTTTCTGAGACACAGAGAAGTAGGGTGTTAATGAATTTTAATTTTTACCCGAATGTTTTTTCATGTGTTTTAATAGAAATCCCTGAATATGGTCTCTGCCTAGATAATTTATGCCGCAGTTTATGAAAATAGGTAGCACAGTATTCAGAGGGTCACTTCTTACCCTCTTCTTGTGTCCTTAATCTGTCTCTCAGAGAAACAATCTTGTGCATTGGGGGAAAGGGCTTCACATTCTCTACCATTCTTTTTTTGAGACAGGGTCTCTCTGTGTAGTTCAGGCTGGCCTTGCACTCACAGAAACCCTCATCCTCAGCCTCTCGAATGCTGGGATTACAGGCATGTGCCTCCACACCTGGAAAATTATGGAAATTGATCATGTTTAGAGCAAATGCATAATTGATTATTGAAATTAAGAGGCCTGTTGAATTAAAGGAAGTTACTTAAAAAGCAGTTAACAGCCAGGCGCGGTGTCTTACCTGTAATCATATCACTCTGTGAGGTTGATACAGGAGAACCTTAAATTTGACCCAGCCTGGCAATTTAGATACTTAGTGAAATTATCTCAAAATCAAGAAATGAAAACAGAAAGATGGCCGGGAATGTAGCTCAGTGCAAAGGCCTGGGTCCAACACTTAGCACCTGAAAACCTGAGTAAACACACAGAAAACTCCGTTAACATGTAACAGTTGACCTAGAACAAGTATAAATAAGAACTTCCCCAGTTCAACTGTCTAAGGTAAGAAAGTTTTCACCTAAAATAGATAGACCTGGAGTTAAAGTACTTAGGGACCTGAAAAAGGGAAAGAATTCTAAAAGGAAGAAGTGTTTTCTCTTCTCTTTCCCTCTGGGCTGTCAGTGAAAACTGTCTCAACATTAAGGCCTTTTGTTATTTTATTCTATTTAAAATATTGTCATAAAGATTCATATATCCACACAAATATTATAGCAGATGTATTTTTCTCCCAGTTTAAGTTCATTTGTTATAAGAAACAGAACCAACCAAAACACATTGCTCTGGTTATATTTAAGTATATCTACACTTTTAAAATAATAAGACTGATTGTCTTTCCTTGTACTGATGAATGACTGACATGTTAGTCTGAAGGTGGGGTTGGTAATAGTGCAGAAGCCCAGATTTCTCATGTTTGGAACTTCTTTGGAATTATCTGCCTCTTGATTCCCTCTGGGTTAAACAGAATTTACACATCTGACATTCAAGATCTGTATAAATACTATGAAAATAAATCTGATTAACGTCCTTTAATTATTGATCTTACAGAACTAAGAGGATAGTATAATGATCACACCAGTCACACCAGTATTTTTATCCCTTTTTGTGTCTTATGTGGGTGACTCCATATACTATATGTTGGTATCATTTACTAGTAAATTAACAAAGAATTTGTGCTGTTCCAAAAGTGATTTCAGAATGAATAAGGAATACCTACCTTTTAAAATATGAAGGGCTTAAAATAATTTCAAAGAAGCGAGGAGGAAACAAGATTAGGAAGAAAAGATGCCTCTAGGGTGATGTCAGCACACAGAAGGTAGGCCGTGGGTTTTAGCCGCTGGCTGGGCAGGCTACATAACTATGTCCTCATGCATTAGCAGTCAGAAAGGGACATTAAGATCCAAGTGTCAAGAAGCCCTTAGACTGAAAACAAAGCCACTGTACCTGAAAACCACAGTGCTTTTGATGTTGAAAGAAGGGAAAGTTTTCTTCCCCTGAAACATGTACACCTTAACTTCTTTTACATTTTTGCAAGGAACATTATTTTGTCTTCCTATGTTGGTGTTTCCAGCACTTAAAATCTAACATTTTCCCTTAGTTTTGAAAAGTATTCATCCCAGTAGCTTGCTTGTGTACTAATCATGTAATAACTGGATGTTTTCATTATATTCTACCATTGCTTACATAAAAATATGTGCAGATTGCATTATGAAGTAAATATTTATGAATTTTCCTCAGATTGTTTAACATAAAACCACTCATGAAAAATGCTGCGTTTTAAAATGCAGGCTTTAGTTTCACCACGTAAGAATTCTTGTGATTTATAGGTTGTTCTAGTGTTTTTCCCCCTAGTAGACATTATTTTTCTTATGTCAAAGCCTTAAAATTGAAAAGATGGCCCAGTAGTTGTGTCACACTATAAATGGTGGCTTTCAGGGACTGAACAGAAGGTGTCTTGCCTCCGAATCATGCATCTGAGAGCATGAAGTAGATTGCCGTGCTTGTGTATCCCAGCTAGATTCACTAAAGCAGAACGGCTTCTGTGAGTGTGAGAAGTCGTAAAATGGGCTTTTTCTGCAGAACCGAAGGATTGCACCAGGGCCTATGTAAGTCAGGCATCAGATTTGGCTCAATGCGTATTATTTAACTTTCATAATTATAGACAAATAAATGAATGTAAACAGGCTCCAGATTTCTGAAGAGCAAAGGTGGAACCCTAGTGATGGAACATAGAGCAGGGCCAGGGTCAGGGCGCAGGTGACTGAAAATCCGTGGAGGAGGTTGGGGTGGTGATGGTCCGTTTTGGTGGTGATTTTACAACAGTGTATGTTTGCCAAATCTCACAGTCTCACATTAAAAGACTGGATTTGATTGTAATCCAGTGTGGTGCAGAATATTAAAAGACAGGTGGCAACTAGATAAGAAAGAGTTTAATGCAAACATGGAAGGAGTCACCCCAAAGCCTATGGTGGCTCTCTGCAGACAAAGGGCGGGTGCTGCCTCACGTAGGTGTGGACGTGGGGAGGGCTTTGGGGACTGATGTGAGCTAATTTATTCTGTAAGCGTGCAGGGGGTTGGGTAAATCTTAGCACACACAGACTTTGGCAAAGACTTTTGGGAGGAAGAAGCCATGGGGCCTTCTGGGAAGAGGAGCTAAGCACCATGATGATTCAGCATTGCACTGCCGCCAAGATGACTGGGCAAATCTCGGTCAGGATTAATCACATGTAAATAACAGTTTAATTAAAACGTGTGAGGTGTGAAGCAGAAGCTGAGTGAGAAGCCTGACCCTCCCACCAATTAGCAGGCCTGTGCTAACGCACACACAGGTGCACACTGGACAGTGATGCATTTTTTCCTTGATGTGGAGATAAACACGTCACTTGGAAAGTAAAGTCGCAGATTTTTATATCCAAGGAAATCGGACAGACTGCCCTCATCAAGAGCTAGGAATTGCTGGGTCCTCCAAGGTGAGGGGCAGGGCCAAGCGAGTGTAAGGTTGCTTCTTTAGTTACAAGGTGGTCCTCAAAATGTGTCCTAACTTGCCGTGCTGTGCAGTTTCTATTACACTGCAGTTTCCTCTGTAATTAAAAGGGTTGCTTCTTATAAAATGTAGAAATACTAATACAAGGCACAGCTACAGGTATTGAAACGTTTAGTACTCTTCTGAAGTATAAGCCAAGTGGAAATTAGGGAGTGACTTGAAGTTCGCGCTGAAGCTCTGGCAGTCAGCACCAGTGTGGCAGTGTTATTTCCCTCTGTGTGTGGTTGGGCCTCCACTTTTTATTAAACAACGCATGTAGCTTAGGCATAAAAATTCTGGACCAGATGTCAGAAGACCAGTGTGTCACCTGAGCCTCGCCATGTCAGTTCTCTGAACTTCGGTCAGTCCTCCTGTCTTGAGTTCTTGAATTCTCTCAAGAATTATCAAGGCTTGGAGTAGATCAGTGTGATTCAAACATCTGTTAAGAGACCCCATTTGAAACTGAAATCTCAGACGGAGCGCTAACATTCAAAGATGAAAGAGAAGCCGCTCTTGTCTAGCAGGGCAAGGCCCTGGTCCTGCCCGGCTGGTGGTCCCCTTCCACCTCGCTGCCTGCGGACTGTCACCTGCTGCCCCCTTTGTTAACTCCTGCAGAAGGCCACCTTTACATTCTTTTCTCATTGGAAATGTTCCAAGATCAAAGATGGAAGGAAAGTTATTTCCTAGCTGAAAGAAAGACTGTAAGATCACAGATATTATGTAAAGCACTGTGGACACAATCACACATTGCTTTTGTATATTTTATTTACATCTCTTAATTTTACACATAGACGGAGTTCACTGTGCTATTTCCACACCTGCATGCTGATCAAATTGGGGTAACTAGCATTTCCAGATCTTTCTCATTTCTTTGTTTGAACTCTGTCGATCTTCATAAAATATCTAACAGATGATTGTGTACCGCAGTCACGCCTCTCTGCTACAGCAAACCGAACTTATTCCTTCCGTATAACTGTGTTTTGGTACCAATGCCTCCCTCAAATCATGTGTTATTTTATTGAAAATTTAACTTAAACCTTTCTTTTAAAAAAGCAATCAAAGAGCGAAGAAAAGGGTTGCATCGTTGCCGTAGTAAGCGCGGGTTGCAGGCTGTCATCACCGTGAGGGAATGAGTGCGTGGGGCTGTGGCACCTTGGACCAGCTCCTACAGCGTGTGCGCTGAGCGCTACTTACACACCGCGAGGCTTTGGGCAGAACTGTAACATACGGTAAATCCGGGAAGTGTCAGTGCACTGCTGTTGCCTGGACACCCTTATTCAGACACACAGAGGGAAGAGACAATACGTAAATCTATCGACACACATTCCACAGTGGCAATCAGCAGGGAAGAGAGAAGATTCCCTGTAGAGTCAGTGAAGAAAACTTTAAATAATGGTGATAGTATGTCAGGTGTGGTTGAAACATGAAGCAGGTGTTTAAATTGTTTAAAAATGTATTACAGTAAAAGACACACTGCCAATCACTCTCCTCAAAATCGCTGCCCTTCCCTGCCTCAAACGCTCTTACCCCTCTGCGGTTTCTGCTGTCTGCAGCGGCTCTGGAAGTCTCTTCCATCTGTGTCTGTAGGTGCAGAGATGGGGCTGCATGAGGTCCTAACTCAGCTCAAAACATTTGCCTTTCACGGCCACTTTGACCTTTGGAGAAAATCCAGAGGTCACACAGGGCCAGATCTGGAGAACAACGGCACGGGGACACAGCATTGTGTTTCCCTTGGGTGGTACTCGGTGCCAACATTTGCCAGTTTTTGATCAATCTCTTCAAGACTCTCATGAAGAGGACTTCCGGAAATGCCTCAGAAAGGTGCCAGAAGGTGGGAAAGTGCACTTAAAGCTGCGGAAAGTATTTCGAGGAGGACTAACCCCAATATGTCTTTTACTGCAACAATTAAAAACAATTTTTTAAACATAAACCATATCCTTGGTCGCACCTTGTGATGAAATAGGAGAAAACAGATGTCACAGAGCTGAGTGATAGAAGCCTGGGTACAGGAATGCTGTCTACACCCAGCTGCTCAGGTCATTTACAACACAGGAGTCAAAAAGAGGAGAAGACTGACCCTCTGGTAGAATTTTGCTGTAGACCTGGGCAAAACTGTCACCATTATTCTGGCAGTTTAGGGAGCAGCTGGCCAACTTCCTGCAGAATCTGACCAATAATTTGGTTTTATTTTCTTCTAACTTCTGTGACAGGATGTTAACTATGCAAACATATGTCTAGTTGTTTCTTACATTTTTCACTCTGCTCTAATGCCCATAGATTAAACTCCAATTTTTTCTGAGAAAATGACAAGGAATAAATCTAATCTATCCAGAGAAATCTGCTTTTATCAACATTTGCTAGTGGACATAACACCAGTATTTCTGACTTTGGATTAAATTCTTTGAAACTATATGTTAAAATTAGCACCAACATAGCAAACAAGTTGCCCCAAGCTTCTGACTTTATTTCTATTGCAGTACAGCTAATAATATGAATTTAGTCTAGAAGAATTCAATAAATCTACAGAAGTCCTGACTAAAACTTAAGTATGGCGATTTCTGTGTGGTGTTTCTTGGATCAGATCTGCAGTGGTAACAGATAGGAACTTTCCACTCTCGCAGACTCTGTCTCAGATTCCTGAGAAGCCTCCTGCAGAGGCCAGGCCCTTTGCGGTCCAGAGATCACATCCTGACTGCGCCTATGGAGGCTCTGCTCGGAGGTGGGATAATTTTTGCAGCTGGGGGAACCTATACCTTGCTGGGGAAAATCAACATGAAACAACTGCTCACTCATCCAAAAATAAGAACCCTCACCAGAAGGGCGGTAACCGCCGAAGGAGCACGCTGGCATCGAATAGAAAGTGTGGACACGGTCTTTCTTCTGACAGGCAGTGGTTTTTAGAGTAAATTCTCCATGTTTGTGAGTCCCTTCTTTCTTTGCTTTTTATTAAACAGAGTTTTGTTTTCTTGAGCAAAAAAAAAAAGAATCTTATTTCCAAAGGGCTGTTATCCTGCTGTCTGTTCCCCGTATGAAATTATCCTGGGATAATAAGGCGTGCTGTTCGGGAAATTGCATATGGGATTTCTTAGCTTAAGATCAAAGTTCTGTGACTGAAAGTTCAAAAGAGTAACTCTTTCTTTCTATTCATACTTATGCTTTTAAAACTAATGAATAAGCAATTGTATACTTTCATGGAAAACTCTTTGGTGTTGTGAAATACATATATATTACGGCATGGCTGAATCAGCTAATTAACATATATACATCTTTACCTATGTATTATAATTCTGTGGTGAGAATACATAAACTCTGTTATCTCTACATTTCCAATCAGTCACTACCTTGAAAGTGAATGGTTTTCATATATCTTCCAAATTTTGTATTGCAGTGCTCTCTGTGGTGGTAATATAGTAAATTTAACATTTCAAATTTGATTTTTATAAAAATATTATAAAAATATTTATAAAAATATTTTATAAAAATATTATGTAGTACTAAGCTGAGGCATATCTCAGATTTACTACATTCCTCTGCACACCCTGTATTAGCTAAGGAGTTTGGGATCGTAAATGGGGACGTAGAACTATATCTCCACCTACAAACAATAAAAATAAAAAACAGCCAGAGGGATTTCCCCACCAAAACTAAAACAAAAAGAAAAACAAAACAACAAAAGTGACAAAAAACCCTCTGTCGCCTCCCACCTGGAGAGCAGCTTTGCGGACATGACTGAGGAGAGGCCCCGGTTTCAGGAAGGGTGATGGTGGGTGAGGACCCTGCTGCAGTCTTTCCAAAGCGCTCACCCCCTGAGTTTCAGCTATGGCTTTTGTACTCAGCTTTCACCTTCCTGTAGAGCTAAATGCATTGCCAATGTCTGATTTCTACCAACACATTTAAAATTAAGCTGTCCTCTCCCACTGAGTTAGTAAAAAGGGTCTTATATTTTGTCTCAGTATTTTACTTTTTACATCATTTTTCTCTCATGGAATTTATTTTGGTATATGACATGAGGAGATAATCTAAAACAATGTTTTCCTAAGATAGTTGTTTCAGACTAAAGTTCTCTTTTATTATTGATTTTATTTCTTTATAATATGTAACATATTAGAGTTAGTATAATTTCAAACAAATAGTTCTAGCACATATCCTATTTTATTTTTATTTTGGTACTGAGAATTGAACTCAGGACCTTGCATTTGCTGGACGGGTGCTTGTGCCACTGAGCTATATCCCCAGGCCCCTATTTTATTGATAGGTCTAGTTTTACATCAACAGTGTGTCTTTAAATCAAAGTAGCTTTATGGTGTGTTTTAATATAAAGTTGGGCTACTTCCGTGTGATTGCTACTTAATGAGAGAGTTTATGTAAAGCTGCAGCTAGGGTTCCGGGTGCACTCGCACAAGCTGCTGGGAAACTGTCTAGGCCACCACCCTGACCTATCTGTGTACCCCGCCCTTGGCCAGAGAGCACTGTCTGTGCCATTCCCACTCCTTCAGGGATCTGGGAAACTTTAGCATCTAAACGACTAAATCAGTTTCTCCTCCAGATCTTACCAGGTAGCACTCGAACTGTACCTGCATCACTGCCCTGTTACCATTGCTAGTTTTAGGATCAAAATATATAAAAAGTTAATAATGTTTAACTCTTTACTTAGGAAAAAAGGTTGATTGTGTTTTAACTTATGCTCAACTTCCTTTTAAATATCAAATATTGTTCTCTAAGGAGAAAGATACAGTATTTATTTGAATTAGTATCCTGCCTATATAGTCCAAATGAGAGGTGCAGAAAACCAACCAAGTAGACATCCTCTATAATTTAGATCAGACAAAATACTTTGCATTAGCCTGCTGTACAAAAAGCAACTAGTAATTATTGAATAATTGGACTTTTAAATTCATGGACAAGAGCAAAGACAGCAAAACATATAGATCATAAAAATATCCATTAGCACTCCACACTATAATAACTTCAAATGGTAAAAGATTATGTTAGAAAATTAATCCATTTAAAAAATTTATTACATATAAATTGATAAATTACAGTTGTACATATTTATGGAGTACAAAGTGATCCTAAAATTTATTGATATGAGGAATGATTAAATTAAGGTAATTAATATATATATCACATCAAATATTTGAATTTGAATATTTGAAATTACTCTTACTGATTGTGATATATCAAATAAATTTTAATTCACTTAAACACAATGGGCATGTGTATTTTCACTTTCTAGGTTGGAGATACTGGAAAAAATAAGGTATACAACAAAGTCTGTGATATTTTAATTGTTGGAGAGCATTGAAGCTGAGTACACATGCAGGGCTGTGGCGTGGCTTGGGCATGATTGAACTGAGAAGGAGGAGACACCTCAGGGGGCAGGACAGGCCACAGCTGAGGCCACCTGGAGACTTTCTGGATGGTTTTCCTTAATTAGCATCGTCTGTTGCTCTGAGGGCCCTTGAACCCCTCCCAAGATCCTGCTCAGGTTTCCTCCATTGTCCACTCAGCTCCTTGCTTGTCCTGATTAAATACAGGCTGCCCAGGGTCAGTCGGCCGCCGGCCAGCAGAGTCGGGAGCTCTGCCGAGGGTCTCACTCCTCCTGCCGCCCTGAGGACCGGGCCGTGTGTCTCATTCCTTTGGGCCTTGGCCGTGCACACATTTGGGGGTTGGGGGTCTAGGTTCATACCCCAACATTTAGTAAAGTTTGATAACTTAAAGTATTTCTCATCACTATGATATAGAATCAAACCAAGTATCTGTTAACAGATGAATGGATAAATATATGTATATATATATATATATAGAGAGAGAGAGAGAGAGAGACAGAAAGACAGAGACAGAGATATAGTAGAATGTCTGTACCATAAAAAATAAAATTTTGCACAACGTGGATGGGGTTGGAGAACATTATGCAAGTAAGGAAACCAGACACAAGATGACAAATACTTCATATGCTCACTCATCAAAGCCAGAAAGTCAATCTCGTAGATACAGAGAGTCAAAGCGTGGGAACTGGGGAGCAAGCCTGGGAAGGTGTAGGCAGAATCTAGGAAGGTGCTTGGTCACAGGACTCCGCTGGAGAGGAAAAATAACTCCCAGCATCCTCTGTAGCACAGTAGGACAGCTATGGCTGGCAGTAATTAATCGTATGCTGTATTTCAAAATAGCTAGTAGAAAAGATTTTGAGTACTCCCAACACAAAGAAATGGTAAATGTTTCGTTTAATGGACTTGTCAACTCTCCTGATCTGATCATTACACCTCAAGCATGTGCATTTAAAGAAATATGGCTTTCCTCTGTGCGCCCAGCGTGGGCAGAGAGAACCAGAATAAGACCCATCTCTGCCTGCCAGGTGCCGCCACTGGAAGGCCCTTTCCTCTGCACACCCAGCACAGGCAGAAGGAGACAGATCCATATCTGCCTGCCTTACACTGCCACCAAAAGGCCACATCCTATAGGTGGCCAGTGTGGGCAGAGAGAACCAGCAGATCTGCCTTCACCTGCAGGGAGCTGCCACCAAAGGCTCCTTCCTGCAGGCAGCCAGCAGGAGCAGGGACACAGCCAGGTAAGCCCTGGGCATCCATAGGCCACCACTGGAGACCCTTGGTTCCCTGAGACAGCCTCATCCACTAGCAGAATCAGACAAACACACCCCTGTGTGTCTGCGACCATTGTGGGAGTCCCAGTGTACACACACAGGCTGAGAGAAGCAGCCCCACCTCCATGCACCCTGATCATCAGCGAGGCCCCATTGTAGCTGCATAGGTCTGGAGAAACCCGTTCCATGCTCTGCTACCTCACTGTAAGTCTGGAATTAGAGGAACCCAGGTGCCTGTCCCATCCCCTACACTGCTTAGGGGCAGCCAATATGGAAGTGCCTGGGGCCCCACAACCAGCTTCTTGGGAGGAACCAGGAGAATGTCAAGATGAAGGGGCAAAAGGCAGACTGAGACCTCCAGCCCACACAGAATAAGTCTGGGAGACACAGTCATGGAAGAAAATGGAAGTCACACACCTGAAACCTCTGAGAGGATACTAACTGAAGTAAGGGAACAACTTCATGAGATTGTAAAAGCAGTCAAGTCAGAAATAATGTCTCAGGTAAAAGAAGAAATCACAAACATACTGAAAAAATTGTTCAGCAGGTCTAAAGAAGACAGAGACTCTAAAGAGCAGCATAGGAAAAAGATACAAACCTTGAATGAATGTGGAAAGCAATTAACAACTACATTCAAAGATGTTCTAAAATTTTGAATTATTTTAATTACCTTCTTGGCATTATTTCCTGTCCTACATATATTTTGACCAGGAGCCTTTGAGAAGTATGTTTAGATAATAGGCCTCAGTGACCTTTTATTTCTTTAAAGTCCCTGGATTTGAACGTCCTGTCGAGCGTGTGTTCAGGCCTCAGTGACCTTTTATTTCTTTAAAGTCCCTGGATTTGAGCGTCCTGTCCAGCGTGTGTTCCTAGGGCCCATAGGGAGGTCATCCGATCTTGTGATTTAGTGGCCCTGGGCCAGGGCCCCGGAATTCTACCACCATGAAGGATGTCCTCTGAGTACCAGGGTTAGCTGAAGCTCAGGTCAATGGTGGGGGCGCAGTGCCCTGGAACGTGTGGACCTCGCCTCCTCATCCATTCCCGAGGGTGCTGCGGTTCCTCCACAGTGACGAACAACGTGGTAGCTCGTTTCTGTGTGCTGCAGAAGCCGAGGTGGGCGTAGGCAACAGCTGTTTGCTGGCAGTCGATCTGGAGTAGCAGCTACTGTTAGCATCTTGCTGTCTGAAGGCCTTTGTTGAAATGTGACGCTGACATGCATCAACAGTTTTTCTGCTGATGCTTTTATTGTTTGACTTTTATACCCTGAACTAAATTTCAGGTATTTTGTTGAGGCAGTGGCTTGATGGTTACTTTTCTGAAAGAAAAAGTTGTCTTTGTATAGTTTGGCTTTAGCAATACCGTAGTTGCTTTCACTTCAGGACTTGATTTAGGGAATTTGAAAAGTCCACCTTTATAATAAATACTGCTCAGTATTGTGGAGTTATGGCTATGCCTTATTCTAGATGTAAGGCTAAAAGGCACAGATGAGGGGTCTACATTTTGCTCATGTTTGAAATGTTCCTGTCTGACGAAGCAGAGTGATTATGTGTAGAGCACAAGGTTTAGCGTGAACTGTGCAGGACCCGTACTCCAGTACGGAGTGCTTGCAGTTAGTGGCTGTTGGACTAAAAGCCCTGCTGAGAATACTCGTGTTGGTGATAGGACGCAAATGTGCCAAGCCAGTGGGATAAACCCATAAAACCTGAGCTCGGGAGCAGGCATTGTCACAGTTGCTAAAATTGTCACGGCTGAAATGATTAGAAGGGATTACGGGCAGTCCAGAGAAATAAAATTAAAATGAAAGGACCATAAACATTAGGGTTTAATCCTGTGGTTCCAAGCATAAGCCAACATAGTAATCAGGCACAACTGTGGAACTATTGTGGGAACAAGCAATTTTTCTAAAATGTGTTTTCCTTAGTACAATCCATAGAATGACAGATTCTCTTCCCCCAGATGGGTACAGATTTATCGATGGAAAATCGTTAACTTGAAAAAACAATATTGTATAGCATATGAGCTGTATGGATCACATGCATTTGTGGGGTGATGGAGTTGTTATATTTCAGATAATGGGAGAAATTTTTATAATTTGTATTTCAACAGAACAGAGGTAGGAAAGAAAGTAGAAGATTGACTGACCTAATCTGAAGTTCAGTCAAAGTTGAAAAGAGTCTGTTAATATTAAAACACTCTGAAAAAATTTAAAAATAGAAATTTTATTTGATCCAGCTGTCCCTTTCTAGGTGTCTTCCCAAAATAGTTAAAGGCAGCGTACTACAGAGACACATGCACACGTATGTTTACAGCGGCACAATTTCTAATAGGTAGATCTTGGAAACTGCATATATGTCCATCCACGGATGAAGAACATGTGGTGCTTATACACAATGGAGATCTGCCCTACCCTGCCGTACAGAAGGATGAACGAGGCATTTTCAGGCAAATGGATGCAACAAGAAAACAATGTTAAGTGAAATAAGTCAGACACACAAAATTTAGGATTCTGAAAGCATAGCTGACAGCATTCCTCATTTAATGACGCAGTTACATTGTGTGCATTACAATATTCTAACGAAAGATCAAAGGAAACATCAGCTTGATGACTTTGCTTTTATTTGCATAACTCCTACATGCAGCGCTGTAATGCCCAATAGAATATGTCTGTAATGCTGTACTGTACCGCGCAGTCAGCAAAAATCACAGTACTTACTGCAGAAGAAACCACCATGAATGAGGCCGCACTGCAGCTCGCATGCCTTTGTAAGTCTGAGTGCGGGTCACTGACCGAAGAGTGTGCCTGGCACACAAGTCTGCACAATCGTTAATCAGGTAGGCCACTAAACAAGGGACACCTGTGTTGATGTTTTCTTCACTATGCCTTGTCACTTTCTCAAGTATGAAGCACCACCTTGAAGGCAAGGAGACTTGCAGTGGTGGGAAGCTCTCGATGAAGGGAGACCGCCTAGAGCTGAGAGACCCGTGTTCAAATCTGCTGTCCACCCATCTCAAGTTAGTCCTTTAACTCATGTGATTGGATCTCTGAGGTGACTTTTTTTCTTGAAGCTTTTAACTTTCTGAAGATCTAGAGTTGCTGACTTTTCAACACACACATGTACACATGAAGGTCTTTTTAAAGTATAAGGAAAGTATTTTTAATTATTTAAAAGCTAATAAGAGAACATCCTTGAATATTAGGGCAAATTAGAGAGTTTTTAATAATGGTTGGTCACTCTGTCTACCTCTGTTATCCTTAACTGGATTTATTGGATTTAACAGAAACAAAAAAATGTGTAGATACTGGTCCATCTCCTTTTCTTTCTTTGGGACAAATAAGATTACTAAATTATATCAGTCTGTCAGATAAAAAGTAGATATACCCTCCTCTACAGAAGAAGTTCAGCATGAATTTGACTTCCTATCATTTGTAATCTCCAGATACATATCATATGTAAATCTGGGTAAACAGTGTGCAAAATGTTTAGGATTTGGTATGGAAAATGAAGTGGTCTCAAATGTTTAGACCTAATGAGTCAGAAGCTTAAATTCCACTATAAAATATGAATCTTTTTATCCTTTTCAGTTGAAAAAAAAAGCTAAATATTATCCTCAAGTCAAATAGTGAGTGCAGTAGGTTTCTAGGACTTAAAATCCTGCCATTTTTGTTTTGAATGAGATCAAGAAAGAGGTAAAGGAAATTAAAAATCTGAACTTAAATCTGTAGGAAGCAGTTTTTATTTTCAGAGCCAAGTTGGACTTGATGGGGGAAAATACATATACATCTTTCTGTTGATTAATAAATTACTAAAACTTGAACGAAAGCCAGTTCACAGAAAAAAACTAAGTAGATAAAATTCAACTTTCATAAATTTTGAAACTGATACTCTAGTTGATCAAATTTCTGGATAAGAGAAGAAACTATTTTGAGGGAAGGAAGACTGAGCAAATTCTTACAAAATAATAGGTAAATCATAGCCAAGAAAGTGAATAAATGCTATTGAGAATAAAAACAAGACAAAAGCCCATTAAAATGTGAAACCTCAAAAAGAAAAAAAAAGCCACATTAAAAAAGAAAAATGTTCCGAAGCCACAAATAGGGTGTTTACGAGAAATATCCCAGAAACCCAGTGGCAAGTGAACATTTTTCAGTAAAACATAAAGATCATCACCTGCACGGCTGTTAGAATATTCTTGTATGTCATTTCCTGGTATTCTAAAACCATCACTTGGATGTAACAGCTCATATAGTTATTGTTTAAAGAAAGCCCCACTTTTCAATAGTAAGAATAAATAAATACTTTGATATAAAGCAGTTCTGGCCTTCAATTTTGATTTGTTTCCAGTATGTCTTGAGGTTATTATAGATGTCTTAAAGCAGCTAAGCGTTTCAAGAGTCATTTTTTCTGATAATTTGCCAATCTTTGAGGATACAGGCATGATGAGAGAATGAAGGTAATTGGAAATCAATCAACAATAGATACTAATTAAAGGAACAATAAAATATCAGGCCTTCTCTGTAGAGAATCAAATGGAAGTGTATAGCAGCTAGTGACCAGGCTTCTTCTTAGAGGTAGCCAAGTTTACATGGCGTGTAACGAACACACACACATGTGTACACACATGTGTAGATTCTTCATCCTTCCTTAGTTTAAAATAATACACATGCAGAACCTTCACTGGGGAGAGCATGTATTTCACTAAGACTAGAATTTTTCTTTAGTAAAATTTAATGCTTTTCCATTTTGATACTTTATTATTTTGTTTTAAAAGAGAAAATGAGTTAAAAATGATAAAATCATAGTAGCATCACTTCGTGGTAATATATTTATGTTATGTTAAATTAAATAGCTAAAATATGTGAATATTATATGTATTGAAATAATTTCAGATTTTAAAGAACTTTTGAAGGCAACTGAGCACACATTGATTATAGCATGTATTATGTTTTATTTCTAAACTGCTCCCCAACAGTCTCAGCTGTCCAGAGCTGAGGCTCTTGGGAGGGGTCTGAGGCAGGGGGCGCTATACACATCAGTGCATTGATCCATTCGTGAGTTCTCAGCTGCATGCACTGTGAGGAAGCGGGGCGTCCCTTGAGTGTGACCTGGGAGGGTGGATTCTTTTTCCCAGCTCCTTCTCTCTGCTTCCTGACTGGCATCAGCTGAGCAGCTGTCCTCTGCCAGGTCCTCTGCCATGCTCTTTATTTCTTGGTGCCAGCTGGCAGTGCACGGACTGAACCCTCTGAAACTGTGAACCGAAGTCCACCTCTCGTCCTTTAAGCTTAGACTGTTGAGTTCTCTGTTCCTGTACAGGAACGTGACTAGTACACCGAGCTCGCACAAAGCTTTATGATATCATAATGTTTATTCTAACACATTTTTACTTTCCTACTTTTAAGAGAGATTGAAGCATTATTATCAAAGCGAAAGTTTTATAAGTCAGGATTTCTCTGCTCAGTCCTGTAAAACACATGACCCCAGACAGTCAGGGCTCTCGTTCCATCATCCGTGAGCCTTATGGGTTTGACTGTGCGCTTGGTGTGTTAGGCAACAATCGAAAATTTAAAAACCTACTAATTTCCCTGATAGTTACCCTTAAAATTTCAGTTTCTTGATTTTTATTAGCCCCTTTAAAAATCATTGAAATGGTTTTAAGAGAGGAACAATGTAAGTAATCAAAATTATCTTAAATTTTCGCTTGGCCACTGCTATATTTGAGAAAATTTTGTGATTTTTGAATAGCTCTAAGACAAAATCCAAATTTGGTTTTAATCATTATATTGCATGATAGTTTGATGTTATGTAAAACTGTCTGGGATACTAGTGCTTAGTGGGCTTTTGATCAGTAGCTGGTGAACTTCACAAGGCTTGGGTGTCTGGTTTGGGTAAATCTTGATGAGTTTGGACGGCTGCGCAGATTTCTGCCAACGTCTCCGCAGGCCTTTTCCAGGCCTGCCTTCCTGAATGCTTCAGTCTTCATCCAGCTCCCGAAAATGAACATCGTGTCTTTTGAATTTCAGTTTGCAGCCCAATATTCTAGAAACTTGTCTTTTCAAAGACTGATAGGTCATACGCCCAATTTTTTAAAAAGACCTTGTATCTATCATCTTTACTTAGAGCACTTTTTTTCTCCTCTTAGTAGAATCATGAACTTTTAGAACTGTACAGAAGAATTTGAGATCAACTAGCCAATGGCAGTTACATATGTTAGGAGAACGAATTCTTTAGGGTCTTATAGTTACATGAACCTAGTTGTTCCATGGCAATACAGGTAGTTAGTTACAATAAAACTATAGTACGGGATAAAGCAGATAACATGTTAAAATATCTGAATTAATGTTTCCTCTAGTAACGCAAATCCAG
This sequence comes from Dolichotis patagonum, assembly GCA_004027295.1. Classification (NCBI taxonomy): domain Eukaryota; kingdom Metazoa; phylum Chordata; class Mammalia; order Rodentia; family Caviidae; genus Dolichotis; species Dolichotis patagonum. The sequence goes on along the minus strand of PVJX010029644.1, from coordinate 1,203 downwards.
TGAGGGTAACTATCACGCATTGAATCACAGAGCTAGCGAGGGACAGCAGTGGCCGCCACGCACAGGCCTCTGCCGGTTCAATGCCCGTGCTCATCACGGAGATCTGTGCATGCTCTCGGACCCTTTTTGGGTTTCCCTAAAGAAGAAAAAGCGCACGAAAGCTTTCCCACTCTTGTTTGTGTCGATTCAGAGTCACACATTATGAAATGTTTTAGATGTATTTGTTGTTACTATCTATAACTATGCATAGCATTAACTTTCAGATTTATTTTCTATCTTCTAACAACTTAATGATTGTGAGAGAAACAGAGAATTCATTTCTTCTCAGTTTTAGAAACCTTGCATGACAGCCATTAGGTTCTTTTTCATGTTGTCTTCTAAGATTAGGACTAGCTTTGGAAATCCTTTATTGTTTACTTATTAAGAACCCTGTAGTATATAAAATAATTTAGAGTGACATGTTGGGCTCAGGACTTTTGCACAGATTTATTCATGGCATATATTATTGGGTGTGATATAACATTTGAATGATTTGTGAGATATCTGTGCTTTCAGTACATTTAAAATAATTCCTGATTTATTATTTTACTGTACTAGCTGAAACTTATGGCTAACATGTTTTAATGCTGCTGGTGCTGCCTTTCCGTCATCTAGCAGTGGTCAGACACCTATGGCATGTGTGTTTTCACTGTTTGCAGTGACAGGTCTAAAACGTGCGCCATCACTGGTAGGCTTAGGACTTCAATCCTTGAAGGCAAATGATGTTGGTTTTTTTCTTAGGCTATAATTTATCCTTGAAATATTGATAATTTTGTCATGCATTGAAAAACAGAAGTATCTGGTTCTTTTACAGGGATTTTAAATAACTTTGCTATGTTTCTCTAAGTTGTATTTTAAGTTAACATTCTTAGAAGCAATTTTAAGCCAAATTTATAGATAATCTAGGGAAGTTCATTGATAACTAGATATATAAAGAAATGAAGTACACCAAGTAGACCAGTTTTAATCTATCTTACAATATCAGAGTGAAAGAAACTCAGAAAATACATATAATTCCAACTACTCAACTAGATAAATGTTTTCAACTGGGTCCATATAAAAAGTTTAAAAGTATTATATAAATCTTAACACTGTAAATACACTTTTTTCCTAGTTTTTCTAAAGCATATTGTTGGGGGTTACATCTGGAGTGTCCTCCAAAAT
>PVJX010029643.1:0-21924 GCA_004027295.1 Dolichotis patagonum | reverse complement strand
CACCCTGCATTGGAGCCAGCTGAGTATGGACTGAAATCTCCAAAAACTGTAAAAAATAAACCTTTCCTTCCAACTTTGGCCATCAGGTATTTTGTCTCAGCGATGAGTAAAAAGTAACTAAGACAGAATTTGGTGCCAGGAGTGGGGTAATTGCTGTGCCTATACCTGACCATGTTTTTCAAGAGGCTTTGTAAAGGGCTTGTGGGCAAAGTTTGGAAAGGTTCGTACATGTCGCCTGGATGCACAGAGCTGGAGCAACTTAGGTTGTTCTGTAGAGGAGATTCTGGTCAGAGCTCAGGAGACCAGAAGGCTAGAAAGCCTGATGGTAAAGACCATGCTTGGGAGGTTTCTGCTGGGAAGAAGGACTGCATTGGTTGTTGGACTCCCTGTGATGTGTGTTATGGCTTGACAGAAAGTTTGTCTGCATTTTGCTCATGACCAGAGACTTTGCCTGAGACGGAGATTAAGGGTAATGGACTGATTATTCTGACAAAGGAAATTTCAAGGCAGTCAAATATTGAGGCTGTGGCATGGCTATTTTGGGGGGCTTTCAGCCAGATCTATGTTGCAAATCAAGAGCAAAGAGCCCAGCAGGATAATTTAAAACACTGTGAGTTTGGCCAGAAGGAAAACTACTGTAAAGCTGTGGATTGTAAAGATAGTGCTGAGACTTTGATTGCTGAGAAGAAACAGAGAGATAAGAAAGATGGCCACAAGGCATCCCAGGAAACAATGGGTCTTCAACCTTTGCAGCTTCCTAACTGCAAAGGTGAAAGAATTTTCACAGATGAGAAAGCTTCAGAGTACCATGCTCCATAATGGCACAGAAGGCCACATGAGGTTCCAGAATGGTGGCAACATGCAAAAGCTTTTCTTCACAATCAGGTAAACAGAGCCCAGCAATCCAGGCACTGGAGCCCTATAGCTAAGAGAGAGAAAAGCCTGGCTACTGCTCCAGCTGGCAGCAGACCTTGGCAGCATCCACATGGTGCTGATTTTAGGTGAAAGGAAAATGCACAAATTCTGAGGGTAAGACGGCTTCCACCTCAATTGCAAAGGGCCTGGGAGGCCAAGCAGTGTGCCCCTGAGAGGGCAATATGTAAAGATGTAAATGTGAAGCCAAAGGTGCAGTGGAGACCCCAGAAGTTTGGAAAAGCCAAGAACGTGGATCATCCAAGGAAAGCTGCAAAAACTGAGCAGAGAAGGTTTAAGAAAGAAGCTGTGGGAGCTGAAATCCCTGGAAGTACCCTGGGGGTGAAATCACCCAAGCCTTTTGGAGCTTGCAACCAGATTGCTTCAAATGCTGAGCATGGAACCCTAGGACTTAATGTTCGCCCTGCTGGATGTTGGACGTGCCTTGTTTCCAATGCTTTATATTCCCCCATTTGTGACTTTTGGAATGGTAATGCTTATTTCGTGCCTTTGTATTTCAGAAATGTTTAACCTTGTTTCATTTGTACAGGGGGTTACAGTTAAGAGTTTGCCATAGATATTGGAGGAGACTTGGGACTTGGACTTCTCAGCAATGCTGAAAATGTTGGCAACTCTTGGAGATGAACTAAATGTATTTTGTATAAAGGTTGTACATGAGTCTTTGGGGGCCAAGGGTGGAATGTCATGGTTTATGTCCGTGGCCCCCAAGCCTCATGCCTTAGCATTATGCATTTGTCATTGGTTCATTGTCTAGTGCTTGGATTTGGGGGTGTGAGTGCTACACAGGCCTAGGGGTGAAGCCAGGATATGATGTAATGGCAGGAAGAAGGTGTGTCTCTCTTACCGGTTGTGCTTGCTGTTTGCAGCTGCCATGAACTGTGGCCCCGCCATGCCACCCTGCCTTGGAGCCAGCTGAGTATGGACTGAAATCTCCAAAAACTGTAAGAAATAAACCTTTCCTTTCCCAACTTTGGGCATCAGGTATTTTGTCTCAGCGATGAGTAAAAAGTAACTAAGACAAGAACCTTACAGAGAATCAGAATAGATGGTCTTTATCTCAATATGATAAAGGCCATCTATGACAAACCAACATCCAGAATCATATTAAATGGCCAAAAACTGAAAGCCTTTACCTTAAAATCAGGCACAAGACAAGGATGTCCCCTATCACCGTCCCTATTCAACATAGTACTGGAAATACTAGCCAGAGCACTTAGACAAGAGAGAGAAATAAAAGGAGTAAAGATAGGAAAAGAGGAAGTTGAATTATCATTATTTGCAGATGACATGAAACTTTACATAGAAGACCCCCAAAACTCCATTGAAAAACTCCTAGATATAATAAATAAATTCAGCAATGTAGCTGGATACAAAGTCAATACACAAAAATCAATAGCATTCCTATACACTAACAACAAAAATACTGAGAAAGAAATAAGAGAAGCCACACCCTTCACAGTAGCATCCAAAAGAATGAAATACTTAGGAATTAATCTCACAAAAGATGTAAAGCAGCTATACAAGGAAAATTATAATACCTTGAAAAAGGAGATCAAAGAGGACTTCAGAAAATGGAAAGACATCCCCTGTTCATGGATAGGAAGAACAAACATTGTGAAAATGGCCATTCTCCCAAAATTACTATACAGATTCAACACAATCCCAATCAAAATACCACTAACATGCCTCATAGATCTAGAGAAATCACTCCTAAAATTCATCTGGAACCAGAAGAGACCTAGAATAGCAAAGGAAATTCTAAGCAGCAAAGGCAAGGCAGGAGGCATCACAATCCCTGATTTGAAATTATACTACAAGGCTACTGTCATGAAATTAGCATGGTACTGGAATAAAAATAGACCTGAAGATCAATGGAATAGATTGGAAGATACAACCACAACCACAAACTCACTCAACCACCTTATCTTTGATAAAGGGGCCAAACATGCTCGCTTGAAGAATGACAGTCTCTTTACCAAATGGTGCTGGAAAAATTGGCTATCCATATGCAGAAGACTAAAACTAGACTCATGCCTATCACCATGTACTAATCTAAAAGCTAAATGGATCAAAGATCTAAATATTAAAACAGAAACACTAAATCTATTGGAAGACAAAGTAGGTAAAAATCTTGAAGACATAGGGGTAGGTAAAGAATTCATGAACAATAATCAAACCACATGGGAAATATTTCCCAGAATCAGTAACTGGGACCATATCTTATTAAAGAGTTTCTGCATGTTGAAAGAGATTTCCAGCAGAGTGAAAAGAAAACCCACAAATTGGGAAAAAATCTTAATGGACTGTCCCTCAGACAAAGGAATTCTGTCTAGAACTTAAAAAGAATTTTTAAAAAATCAGACCCTCAAAATCCAAAGACCCAATCCAAAAATGGGCATCTGAAATGAATACACAGTTCTCAGATGAAGAAATACGAATGGCAAATAAATACATGAAAAAATGTTCATCATTAGTCATGTGAGAGATGCAAATTAAAACCACACTGAGATTCCATCTCACTCCAGAAAGAATGGCCAAGATAGAAAACACTACCAACAACAAGTGTTGGAGAGGCTATGGGGAAATAGGAACTCTTCTGTACTGTTGGTGGGAGTGTAGACTGGTGCAACCACTGTGGAGGTCAGTCTGCAGATTCCTCAAAAAGCTGGGTTTGGAAGTCCCATTTGACCCAGCTATTCTACTTCTAGGCATATTCCCAGAAGATCTGAAAACATCAAACCACAGTGATATATGTGCACCCATGTTTATAGCAGCACAATTTGTAATAGCCAGATCTTGGAAACAACATAAGTGCTCATCAACTGAGGGATGGATAAAAAAGTTGTGGTATTTTTATACAATGGAGTACTACTCAGCTATAAAGAATGATCACATTGAGATATTTATAAATAAATGGACACAACTTGAGACCATACACATAAGCTAAATAAACAAACTCACATGTGTAAATACTATATAGTCTCGCTGGTATGAGAGTTGGTAAGAGTATAGAAGATTTTGTGGTAATCATGATTTCCCATTTCATTGCTTTGAAGCCTTTCAATGTTTTCATTCATCAATTGGAATGGTTTTAATCTGTTTTGTTTGATTTTATTATGCATGATGGTATGAACAGCTGTTTTGAAGAAAACAAAACATTATGGCAGCCATTGCTGATTTAATATTGTCTTACTTAGAAGTCGTACCATGCTTCTACTCTGCTATTACCATTGGTTCTATCGTGTTGTATCTTATTGGGATTTTAATATATGTGATAGTATAAACAAATTTTTTATTAAAAATGAGATATTATAGTAGCCATTGATCATTGTCTGTTATTTGGTTCAGAATGTCCTGTAATTCTTTCATTCTTTTGAATGGTTTTATGTTATTTTGCTATGTTTGAGATTATTGTATTTGAAACGCCATTGATCATTGTCTGTTATTTGGTTCAGAATATCCTGTAATTCTTTCATTCTTTTGAATGGTTTTATGTTATTTTGCTATGTTTGAGGCTATTGTATTTGAAACTATGCTCAACTATAGCAGAGAAAGAGATATTTTGATAGCTACTGTTAATGTCCGGTTGTCTTATTGTAAAATGCTGTGTTGCTTATGTTGTTCTGTTCTGATCTGCTTTGTTCTGCCCTCTTTTGTTTTATTCTCTTTAAAATAAAAAAATAAGATTGACAGGTGTCAACAAAAAAGCAGAGATCAACACAGCATATGAAGACTATTTATAGAAATAATAGCAGAAAATTTCCCAAACATGGGAAGAAAATCTGATGCAGATAAGTGAGGCATAACCAAAATAAATCTTCACCCATACATATAGTAATTAGCACAACAGAAGCTCAGCACAAGGACAGAATACTAAGAGCTGTCAGAGAAAAGAAATAAATCACCTATGAAGGAATGTCTACAGAATCATGGCAGACTTCTCAACATAAACCTTCAAGTCAAGAAGAGCTTGGAGTGAAGTATTTCAGATTGTGAAAGAAAATAATTTTCAATCCAGATTGATGTACACTGCAAAATTATCTTTGAAAATTGATGGAGAAATAAGATAATTCCATGATAATAAACAACTGAAGAAATTCATGACTGTCAAACAAAAAAGTACTGAAAGACACTCTAGAAAGACACAAACATAGCTACAATCCCAACAATAACCACAGAAGGAAACCACTAATCAGGGCAAATAATTAAACAGAAAAATCAGCAAACCAACCACAGAAAGATAACACAACAGAGATAAATCAGTATATATTAATTATATCCATCAGTATAAATAGTCTCAACTCACCAGATCAATAGAGCCAAAAATAAGAATCACATGATCATTTTAATAGATGCAGAAAAAGCTTTTGATAAAGTCCAACACTCATTCATAAGAACCTTACAGAAAATTGGAATAGATGATCTTTACCTTACTCTGATAAAAACCATCTATGACAAACCAACAGCCAGCATCATATTAAATAGTCAAAAACTGAAAGCCTTTACACTAAAATCAGTAACAAGACAAGGATGTCCATTATCACCACTACTATTCAATATAGTGCTGGAAACATTAGCCAGAGCAACTAGACAAGAAAGAGAAGTAAAAGGAATAAGAATAGGGAAAGAAGAAGTTAAATTATCGTTATTTGAAGATAACGTGATATTCTACATTAAAAAACTCCCAAAATTCCACTGAAAGACTTCTAGATGTCATAATTAAATTCAGTAATGTAGATGGATACAAAGTCAACACTCAAAAATCAATAGCATTCCTATACAGTAACAACAAAGTCACAGAAAGAGGAATAAGAGAAGCCACACCCTTCATGATAGCATCCCAAAAAATGAAATACTTAAGAATCAGTCTAACAAAAGAAATAAAAGATCTACATGGTGAAACTTACAAAACTCTGAGAAAGTTGAAAAGGATTTCAGAAAATGGAATGACATTTCTTGTTCATGGATAGGAAGATCAAACACCATGAAAATGACCATTCTTCCCAAATTGTTATACATATTTAATGCAATTCCAATCAAAATACCATTTTTCAAATGCTGGAGAGGCTGTGGGGAAAAAGGAACTCTTCTGCACTGTTGGTGGGAGTGTAGACTGGTACAGCCACTGTGGAGGTCAGTCTGGAGGTTTTTCAAAAAGCTGGGTATGGAAGTCCCATTTGACCCAGCTGTTCCACTTCTAGGCATATTCCCAGAAGAACTGAAAACATCAAACCACAGTGACATACGTGCACCCATGTTTATAGCAACACAATTTGTATAGCCAAACCTTGGAAACAACCTAAGTGCCCACAGATCAAGGAATGGATAAAAAAGATGTGATATTTTTATACAATGGAGTACTACTCAGCTATAAGGAAAGATTGCATCAAGACTTTTATAAGTAAATGGACATGACTTGAGACCATACTCATAAGTAAAATAAACTCACATGTGTAAATACCATATTGTCTCTCTAGGGTAAGAAATTTTAAAAGTTTAAATGTTCTAAAATCTACAATAAACACTGCTTAAAGAGGAAAAGTAATTAGGATGGGGAAAGGAAGAAAGAAGGAAGGGAAAAGGAAAAGACATAAATTTGTATATATATATATATGATAACTAAAATGATTATGCTACTAATTGTATTAACTATTGGAAAAGAACAGTTAATATTCATATGATTAGATCAATTTTACATGCCTATATCTATTATTCTAAGCAAACCTTTTGAAGACAGCAATATGCAATATTACAACCATTGTCAAATTCCTATAATCTTGTTTTGTAGACCTATACTATTATTGTATTGGGTTTGTTGTTGTTTGTTTGCCTCTTTTGATTTTTGTTTTTCTTTTCTGTGTCTTTTTTTCTCTTAAATAAAAAAAAAATCAAAACACCAATATTCAACATTGAGACTGGCTTTTCTAATCAGTGTAGTTGTCTTGCAATCCACTCAAGCTGTTGAATGTACCAATAGTTCATTCCTCTTTATTGCTGAATATAATTTCATTATACATAAAAATCACATTTTTTTAACCATTCACCCACTTGAGGACATTTGTGTTTCTTCCAGGTTTTAGCTGTTACGAATAAAACTGTTACGAACATTTTTGTTCAGGTTTTGGGGTAACCATAGTTTTAATTTCTCTGAGATACATGGCCTAAAAGAGAAATTGCTAAATCATGTGACAAATGTACGTTTATTTTTTAAAGACACTGCTACAAAATTTTCCAGAATAGCTGGAAGGCTATGTCCCACCTGTAATGCATGAGTGACCCAGTTCCTCTGCATCTGAAGCAACACTTTATCACTACTTCTTTTGCCATTCTAATAGATGTATAATAGTATATTTTCTTGAATTTTCCTGTAGATTGTGATGTTGCTCATGTTCTCATGAGCTCATTTGCTGTCTCTGTAGCTGTCTTTATAGTTAGAATATCAGTGTGTTTTTTGCCCATTTTCTAATTGAACTGCATGGTTTTTGTAGCATTAACTTTTGAGGGTTTTATGTAGTCAACTAGTACTTCACAAGCCATGTGGTTTGCAAATACTTTCTCATATCCAATGGCTTTTTAAAAACTGCTTCAGTCTTTCATAGGGCAAAGTTTTCAATCTTTATGAGACCCAATTTGTCAATTTTTCCTTTCACGAAGCTCATTTTGGGGGTCAAGTCTATTAGATCTTTACCTGTGCCTAGGTCATGAGAAGTTATTTTTTTCTATTTTTCCTACAAAAAAATTTCATTTTACATTTAAGTCCAATCCATTTTTAGAGCTCATATAAGGTGGGAGCTTTAGGACATGTTTACTCTTTTGCCTATAGCTGTCTAATTGCTCCAATTCTATTTGCTAAAAAACAAACTCTAAACTTTCCACTATCAAATTGCTTTTGCATCTTTGGCAAAAATTAGTTGAGCATAAAAGTTCTAGAGCTCTGCTACACAATAACATGAAATACTTAACACTACTGACCTATACACTTTAAAGGGTTACAAAAAAATTTTGTTATGTGGGTTTGACACAATTATTTTCTTTGTTTAGAAACTAGATGGGCATATTAGTGTAGATTTAATTCTGAATTCTCTATTTTGTTCTGTTGTCCTATGTGTTTGACCCTTTACCAATATCATACAGCCTTGATTTTAGTAAATATATTGTGTGTTTAAATTAGATAGAATGACTCCTTGGTATATTTGTGAAAGATTTAAAGACATACTACAGGGATAAATGTATGCCAATGTTTGTTGCAACGTAATTCATGACAGCTAAGCTATTGAGACAGCCTAATTGCCAGAAAACAGATGAATGAATAAAGAAAATGTGGTGTACACACATACAATGGAATATTAGTCAGCTGTAAGGAGGAATGAAATCGTGTCATTAGCAAGAATATGGATAGAACTGAAGAGTACTGTTAACCAAAATAAACCAGGCTCAGTTAAATATCACTTTTACTCTTATATAAGAAAGTTTCCTAAAAAAAAAAAAAGGAAACATGACAGAGAAATAGAAAATAGGCTTTTGAAAATGAGGAAGGCGTTGGAAGGATGGGAGAGATTAGGGAGTGGGGGTAGCATAGCAGGAATGAAAATATCAAAATGTGTCATATGAATATACCACTATGTAAAATAAATCTCATTCTGTATTACAAATATATATTAACTTCTAGAATTGTTTTAGTTATTCTGGATCCTGCAAAAACATTCTTACTTTGTCTTTCAAAAGAATTATAAACTACTATAAAGATAACAATATATGATTTATTATTGTAACTCTCCTACTAACCTGTTTTGAAACTTTGCTTTATTGTTAATTTTATTTTTTTCTCTTTAAAATAAAAAAAGAATTATAAAAGAATAAATTTTACAGAAGGAAAAGCAGGCACTGATCTCTATTTATTCATCAAATATTCATTCATCAAATTGTCATTTATTGAGCATTGTCTTTATGTTGCCACACTACACATAAAATCTCATTCACTCTTCACAAAAACCTATGCAATGTCTATTATCCTTATTTCTATACACAGGTACCTGAAGATCAGGTGTGGTAAGTACTTTTCCCAAGGACACACATAGTTGAAATACAAACATAGCTATAGTTGATCCAGAGCATGTAATTTCCCCATGCATTGTCCGAATGTCTTTCACATTGTTTACCATCCATTTGGTCTCCTCTGCTGGTCTCAGCAATACCAAAGCTGGAAGAGAATGGCTCTGATTTTTTGGAACTTCTCAGATTATTTTCAGCTATCTCAGTCCTCAAGGTAACAGAGGATTGATGCAATCAAGGCACAATGCCTTTTTAATATTCTTTATTGCTCTTGCTTCTCTCATCTTAGTGTTTCATTTTATAACAATGAAAGCCTTTTAACCCACCCAAATTTCTTAACCTGAAAGACTGTAACCTTTCTCTTTCAAGAAACTTAACAGTTAACTCTCATTGAGGTTTCAGTGCTATTCTATCCAGGTGATAGTAAAGGAAAGATACAAATATTCCACATCAAATCCTCAATAAAGGTCATCTTTACTGTTGGGTATTGCCAGTAGTAAGTTTTATAGAATCTGCATGGCTGAGATGCTACTTTGCAACTGCAGCTTTTTGTGAATTCCAACTGTCACATGCAATGATCCAGCACAACAGTGCAATGCTAGTCAGAAACATAATATTGGCGTTTTATTAATATCTGATTTGCTGTATCAGTTAGAAGAGAGAAGAGCAATATGACATTATCTATCCCATCACATACATATGACTTCATTAATATTGCTGTAAGTTTCTCATGTGAGCAGTAAAATTTCATGACTGCCAAGAAGGTTAAGGAAAGTCAAATCTGGTAGTCACTGCCTATCAAAAGTTATGATGGTTTCCAACAGTTACAATATATATATCATAATCTCTTCCAAGAAAAAGAAAGTTCTACAGAAAACAAATGCATGGGAAGTGCTTCAAAGAATCAAGAAATGGGATCTCATATTATTAAAAAGTTTTGCACATCAAAAGATATCACCAACTGAGTGAAAAGAAAACTCACATATTTGGAAAAAAATTTTTAGTCAACTGTTCCCCAGAAAAATGACTTCTAATTAGAACATAAAAAGAATTGAAAAAATCAAGCTCCCTGAATTCAAAGACTCAGTTCAAAAGTAGGCATCTGAGATGAATACATAATTCTCAGATGAAGAAATACAAATGGCAAATAAATAAACGAAAAAATGTTCAAAATCATTGGTAATTTCAGAAATGCAAATTAACACTGAGATTCTCTCTCACTCCAGAAAGAATAACTACCATCAAGAAATCAACCAATGGGAGCAGGCGGAAGGAGGGGTGAGAAGGGGCTGCAGTGCCCATAGGAGAAGGCAGGGATAAAGACTGAGAAGCTGCTAGGTGGGCACTATGGCCGGGACCAACACTATCCAGGCGGTGAAGGGCAAGATCCAGGTTCTTCAGCAGAGGCCGAAGATGCAGAGGAGACAGCCGAACACCTCCAGCGGGGAGTGGAGGGAAAAAGGCAGCTGGGGAGCAGGCTGAGGCAGAGGTGGCCTCCCTGAACCACAGGATCCAGCTGGTTAAAGAGGCGCTGGACCAGGCACAGAAGCGCCTGGCTACTGCCCTGCAAAAGCTGGAGGAAGCTGAGAAAACTGCCGATGAGAGTGAGAGAGGTACGAAGGTTATTGAAAACCTGGCCCTAAAAGATGAAGAACAGATGGAACTCCAGGAAATCCAACTTAAAGAAGCTACACTCATTGCAGAAGAGGCAGACAGGAAGTATGAAGAGGTGGCTCATAAACTGGTGATCACTGAAGGAGATTTGGAACGCACAGAGGAAGGAGCTGAGCTGGCAGAGTCCCATTGCCGCGAGATGGATGAGCAGATCAGACTGATGGACCAGAACCTGAAGTGTCTGAGTCCTGCTGAAGAAAAGCACTCTCAAAAAGAAGACAAATATGAGGAAGAGATAAAGATTCTTACTGATAAACTCAAGGAGGTGGAGACCCGTGCTGAGTTTGCCGAGAGAGATCGGTAGCCAAACTGGAAAAGACAATTGATGACTTGGAGGATAAGCTGAAATGCACCAAAGAGGAGCACCTCTGTACGCAAAGGATGCTGGAACAGACCCTGCTCGACCTGAAGGAGATGGAGAGCTCCCCAGTCCTGCCCTGCTGCTGCTCCCCAGTCCTGCCCGAAGCTGGCCTCAAAACTGAGGGCTGATCTTTAACTGGAAGGCTGCTTTCTCCTTTCTGTGCCCTCTTCCCCCACCTCCACCCCACACCCTTACCTTGTATTTTTCATCAAACTGTCTCTGCCTCATCCCAGAGATCCCGGCTGGGCTAGAGACCAAGCACCTTTGGGAGCAACATTTAAGGGAATGTGAGCACACTGCAAAGTGTCTTTAAAAGCATGTCATGATGTACACACATTTATAATAACATTTTTTGTTGTAGCATCCATTTGTAAAACATTTCAAATATTTCTGCAGCTCCCAAGCAGCAGTCTAATTCCATTCTCACTCTGGAAGCTAAGGTTTCAGCCTAATGCACAGTGCTCTCTCCACTGAGGAGGAAAAGAAGTATGGGCATGTCTTACTGAGAACCAAACAGAGCCCCAGGAAAGACTCCATTGTGGGAAACCTTACTTCTCTGTACCAAGTACCAGCCAAACCAGAAAGGTGATTCCAGGAAGAGTTGGCCAAAAACAAAAGCTGTGCTGCTCAGGTTTTGAGTTCAAAGGTATCTTTTGACAGCTTTACTTTTTTTTTTTTTTTTTTTTTTTTTTTTGGTACTGGGGATCGAGCTCATGACCTTGAGCTTGCCAGGCAGGCGCTTAAGCCACTGAGCTAAATCCCCGGCCTCCTCTTCTTTTTTTTTTTTTTTTACTTTTTTTTATTAGAAGTGAGCAAAATAAAATGGTGAGACTTCTGAGAGTTTTTAGTTTTTGTTTTTGCTTTGTTTTGTTTTTTGTGATACTGGGGATTGAACCTAGGGAGGGTCTCATGCATGTTAGGCAAAAGCTCTTCCACTGAACCACATCCACAGCCCTGAGATCAAATTTTTGTCCCATTTCTACCCCTTTCCAAGCCGCTCACTGAATGGATCATGTGTCCCTCTCTTAATGTTGAGGTGACCACTTAATTGCTTTCTTGACTATTTGAAAGAAAAGGAAAATGGTGTTTTTGCCACTGATTCAGCCATATGAAATTCATCTTACCCTTTTCCAGGTCTGAAGCTGCTGTCTCTAAAAGTGCCATCTCATTGTGCTTTTTATCAGTCAGTGCTGGAGAAACCTTGAATAGCTTATGTACAAAACTTTTTAAATTTTATATGATTTTGAAATTTTGCTTCTTTAGGATTGGAGTACATGGCTACCCCATCTGGCTGTCAAGAGTTCTCTACAGTCTGGGCTGGCAGTGTGCTGATCTTTAGAAGATTTTTTCCCCACCCAATCCCCACTTTTAGGTGAGGTTTCTGTGATGTCTGTTAGGTGCACACCCTGCAGCTTATTGGTTAAAGTGTATGCTCCTTTGTTGTGGTCTCTCCTTGGGACCAGTCAGGAGAAAGAAGAACCAGTAGTGAAACTGTGTTGATACTGAATATTGACAATTGTCTTTTTGAAATAAAGAACCACTCCCTCTAAAAAAAAAAGAAAAGAAAAAAGAAATCAACCAATAATAAATGCTGGTAGGGTTGTGGGCAAAAAGGAACCCTTCTCCAATGTTGGTGGGAGTGTGGACTGCTATGACCACTGTGGAAATCAGTGTGAAGAGTCCTCAAAAAACTAGGATTAGTGATCCCATTCGATCCAGCTATTTCCCTTCTGTGTATCTTCCCAGAAGAATTGAAAACATCACACCACAGCAATATGTGTGCACCCATGTTTATTGCAGCACAATTTGTAATAGCTAAATCTTGGGAACAACCAAAATTCCCATCAATTGAGGAATGGATTAAAAAAAATATGGTGGTTTTATACAATAGAGTGCTACTCAGCTATAAAGAAGGATAAACTTGAGAGTTTTATAGGTACATGGATGCAACTCGAGATCATACTCATAACTAAAATAAATCAGACTTGCATGTGTAAACATAGTATTGTCTCTCTAGTATAAGAAACTGAAAGAGTAAATAAGATCCAAAATCTACAATAGATATTGTGAAAGGTAAACAAATTGCTCAAAAAGAAAGAACAACTGGGATGGAGGAAAGAAAAAAAGAAGGAAGGGAAACAGAAAAAAAATATATATATATAGTGTATATATATATATATACACATAAGATAGCTAAGATAGTTATACTACTAATTTCTTTTAGGTCATTAAAGAGAATGGTTTGTGCTTACATTGTTTCATCAATTTTTCATGCCTATATCTTGTAATCTGAGCAACTACTTCAAAGATAACAAAATGCAATATATTGACCATTGCCAATTTTATGAAATTCTGTATCATTGTTATTGTTTTTTTCTCTTTAAAATAGAAAAAAAGTTCTAGAATAAATTAAACATGAGTGGCAGGTCACAATAAAGAGCTCAATAGGGCCCATATCCAAACATTGTACAAGACAAACAGGCATTCAGAGATGGAAAAGGATTGGTCCCTGGTTTTGAGGACTTTATGATAATAAATACATACAACAAATTCTAGATCCAAAGGTTTTCATGAAACTGGAACCAAAAAGGAAAAAAAAATTTGCTTAATCAGAAGAGGTCAAGAAAAAATCTACTGAAAATCTGAGGTTTAAATTACTTTTGAAAGTTTTTAAACCACATACAAATGTCAAGAAAAGGGCCATCTTGGGGAAAGAAAAGATTTTTAATCCTCAACAAGAAGTCTGACTTCAGAAGCCATTTTTCATGAATATGTCAACACACTCGACAGTAAAACAAGGCTAGCAACATCACTGGTCCTGCACATGAATGTTGTGAAAAACCGTGATACTCCTGAGATGAGAATCATTTCCAAACCAGGAGTCCCACACACATCTCCCTGCTCCCTGCATCACACTCGCTCCTGAAAGCCATGCCAGAAAACAGATTTCTACCACACAACTAGCTGCCTCCTCCAACAACTGCCACATTTCTGGGTCTTCCAACCAGATGGAACCTTGGGCAAGGGGTTAGGAAATATAAGCAGTGAGCACTTTTGACCAGACCTCTACATATATGTCATAGAAAGAGAGAGAGAGAGAGAGAGAGAGAGAGAGAGAATGATAGATAGGTAGATAGACACAGAGAGAGAGAGATAACTCGACCTTGGAAAAAATGAAATCTGCTCATGTGTGACAACATGGGTAACCTGGGAGATGTGATATTAAGTGAAATTAAGCCAGGCATAAAAAGACAAATACCACATGATCTCATTTATGTGTAGAATCTGAAAAAGATGAACTCACAGAAGCAGTGATTAACAGAGGCTGGAGTTAGGAAGGACTAGGGAGATGGTAGCCAAAGGAAACAAAATTTCAGATGCATGGGAGAAATAAGTTCAAAACTTTTATTGTACAATGTGGTAACTATAGAAATAACAGTATATTGTTCTCTTTAAAATTTCTGAAGTATTTAAGTGTATTTCCCAAAGCAATTAAAAGTATGTGAGGTGATGCCCATATTAAACAGTTTAATCTAACCACTGATAATGTATACATTAAGGAAAAAAAGAGTATCTTTTAGAACTGTGAGTAGAAAGGAAAAAACCTACCAGTTTCTAAAGCCCAATAATCAAAGTTCCCCCAAAACAATGTTACTTTCCCCCAACACTTATGTGAGAGTGCTCTCGGACTGCAGCACCAGCAGACAACCTGCCAGGCTGGGTGTACCAGTGCCAGTAAGAGGCCAGAGGCATCTGCAAGAAACAGGTCAAGTCCTGAAAGAATTGATTGTTCATAGTGTCTCACCATATTCTGGGAATTCATTAAAAACAAGCCAAAACCCTATTTACTTTTATATGAACTTTCTATAAGTCCTTTAAAATTTGAAAGATAAAAAGAAAAAAATGGGCCAAATTTTTTTCAGCCTGGAAATCAAATACAAATGTCACCATTAGCAATAAAGAACGGTCACTGTTTCTGACGGAAGTATTAAATGAAACAAATGAATAATATCACTGAGGTTATGAAAAGTAGTCAAGTGACACAGAGTCTTCCAATCTAAGAGACAATCAGAAATAATACCCACCACCATGACCACCATCTAAATACATTGTTTAGTCTGTGCTATAGTATGGACCTTGAATGTGCCCCCAAAGGCCCATGAATAAATAGTTCCCAGTCTCTCTCTCTCTCTCATGCATTCTCTCTCTCTCACACACACACTTTCTCTCATTCTCTCCCTCTCTCTCTCTTTCCCTCTGTCCTTCCTCTTCCACTGACCATCAAGAGCACCATGAGGTGAATGGACTTCCTCTGCCACATCTTCCTGCCATCATGTGTTCCCTTGCCATGGGTTTAAGAAGAACTGGGTCAACTGACCACAGACTAAAACCTCCACAGACTTTAGTCACAGACTAAAACCTCCAAAACTGTGAGCCAAAATAAAACTTCCCCTTTTTAAACTGATTATCTCAAGCATTTTGTTATAGTATCAGAAAGCTGACTAACGGTCTCTATTTCGTCACCAAACACCAACTTGAAGGAAGCAGACATTAGTTGTTTGAATGGAAAATTAGTTTTTTACATTCAATTGGCATTTAGACACTTTGTCAGCCCAAAGATTATTAGAACAGCATTCAAATCTTTCTCCATTACCATTAGAATTTGTAGCTAAGACATTTAACAGCAGCCACAGAAGCTAAAATAAGTTAAAGAATAAACCAGAAGCTGTGAATAAGCCTAGAGCCTTTTTACACCTTAAATAAATGACTGACAGCTAAATGTTTCCCCTTAGAGCAAAATACATTTTAAATACATTATTAAAGTACACAATACAAAATTAAGGTTGTGAAAACAAATAGTTCTCATGTAAGGGGAAATGTATTGCAGTATTTCTATAAGGATTATCTCCTTTTAAATCTAAATTTTATATTAGCCATTTATAACTGCTCATTAAACTTTTATAGGAAAAACATAAGCAAGTAAATTTTATGAGGCATCTAGCTCAGCTTTACCTTAGGGAATTATCTTAAGCAACATTGGGAAAAGTGCATCGCATGTTATTAAAAGGGCTTCTGTGAGAAGAGAGTTCTTATGGCAAGATGTGCTTAAGCAGCTCTGGTAAACCAACCCGCTTTGTGCAGGAATGTTACTTCCCCAGGCACTAAAATTGCCAAACAGGTCTAAGATTTCCCTCATCTTATTTGATTAGCAGTACTGTTCCAAGGACATTTTGCAGACTATAAATGTGCTAAAGACCAATGTAAAAATCAGACTAAAAACCATGATTGTCAGACCGTCCTTGAAGGGCTGAAGGTCCATGGCTGTATCTCAAGCTTCTCACAGGAGCCAGAAAAGAGAGAAATGAGAAGTCCTAAATCTACAGGGCTCTATGTCTTTCATAACCAGACCCAGGAAAGATTTCCGTTACCTAAAATTCAACTTTTAAAAGGACAATTTTTGTAAATACCTCTTCTAGAATCAACTCATCACTCAGACTAAGGCAGCACGACTCTTCACTCAGTGTAGAAGTAGGGTCACCTCTACTATGGGCAGAACTTTAGCCAAGAGTAAAATGGAGCCCCACATATGTCACATATCTACATGGTTAATAGTTACACACCAAGGTAACATCATTAGTTTAAACAACTACAATTTTACCTTGACCAATATTCTTGAATTCACAATCCTCGCATTACTAGACATCTATGCCTCGGAGGTAAACTACTACATCCCCCTTTCCTTCCTGCTATTGGTTCCTTCCCACAACATGAACTGCCAGAGCATAGAGGTGTGTGGACATCAGGCTATGCACCAGACTCTATCCATGGTCCTTGAAGCAGTCAACACTTTGGCTACTTCTTGACTCAGGAGTGCACACACAGTCAGCATGCTCTACCCTAGGGAGAAGAGTCTGGGAAAGAAATTCACGGACTTAGAAGCTGAATTAAAACCATTTAGGGAGAGAATTCTGAGATCTTGTGCAATATGCTCTGGAAGTAAAAAATATAGGCTCTACTTATATTCTTTTGATCTCAAGGATTGTCCTCCACAGGGAGTTTAAAAACCAAAGGAAGGCTACAGTGGGATTCTTAAAGCATGGCCCTAAGGCCGTATCCCTTTTGCCAGAGCTTCAGGGTAGTACTAGTGAGAACCCAAACCCCAAGACATCAGGCTGAGAAGCCATGTAGACTTGGCCTATAGAGCCAGCTTGTCAGCATCAGAGGTGACAGTAGTAGCAAAATCTGTGGGACAAGTGTAGGCACACCTTAGGTTTTATTCTGATATAGAAATTCAAATTGTTTGTATTTAATTAGCCAAGAAGTTTTATAAGAAAAGAAAAATCCCACCTTTAATAGATTTAGGAGAAAATTGCTAAATGGAGAAATTTAGTATTACATTCATTAAGAAGTTTATTAGTAATAAACCACTGTGTGGGGTTAATGAGGGATGATAACCTATTAACACAGGTTTCATGCAAACATTTATTCATTCATTAAAAAAATATTGTTAGTATGTCTACTGTAGGTACTAGGGACATAGCAGTGGACAGGTCAGACAAATTCTTGCCTTCAAGGAACATATATTGCTTTAGGGTCAGGACACACACACACATCTGAATGGCTGAATAGTGATAAATTGATGATGAAATATAAATAGGAATAGAAACAATGAGTGAATAACTCTTCACATCTGTGATACATGAACAGAGACATAAATGAAGAAAAGAAATGGACTATATTTTCCTCTAGGATAAGAGCATTCCACACAGAAGGAATAATGAATGCAAAGACCCCAAGGCTAGAATAAGCTTAGTATGATTAAAGAATAGATAGAGGGAAAATATAGCTATTTCAGAGCAAGCAAGGTGGAAAGTAGTTGAAAACTAGTCCCTGGCCTGATTGTACAAAGTGCTACATGAATCTGAAGTTTGGGACAGAGGTCTGGACCCTAGATGAATATTCAGGAGTATCTAGTAATAGGTGACAAGAATGCTCCAAGGAAAACAATTCATCCAAGGAGAATTAATACAATGGAACTAGTTAAAATTGAGAAAGAAATCTTTGAAACTATTGATAATGAACACAGGGGGAAGAACTGGAAAAGAATCATGGAAATAGTTGCTATGGTTTGGGTGCAGTGCAAGGGTCCCCCAAGGGCCCATTGTGACTGAAGACTTGGTAAGTAAGGTCATGCTATTAGAAGGTAGCAGGACCTTTGGAAGATGGGACATGGAGGAGATCTTTAGATCATGAGGTTGTAACCTTGGAAGGTACTATAGAATGCAAGTCTGTTCCTCTCTGCTCTTGGCTAGAGATGGGACTGTTCTCTCCTACATGTGTTCCAGTCATGGTGTGTAACCATGTGTCACCCTCACTGGAGGCCAAATCAATGGGACCACTCTGAACTTCCCAAACGGCTAACAAAATAAACCTCTTTGTCTTTATAAGTAGCCTGTGTAAAGCATTTTGTTTTAGTGATGAAAAACTGATGATTACATAAGTGATCTTTTCTGGAGGGATGGCACGGCCAAGAGAGTTCAATACTAAAAAGAATTCACTTCAAATTAAATCAAAAATGGGTCTATTGTTTTTGACAAGTAGAGTCACCAATGGCCACTGCCAAAGCAATTCCTATACTGTAATAATAGCAGAAGTCAACATTCACTGGTTTGAGAACTGCATGGAAAATCATTAAGGAGATTCTGCAAATTCAGATTACTTTTTCAGGGATCTTGACTGTGAAAGGAAGGGAATGCATAAGGAAGCAATTTCAGGTTGACTCGGAGAAACATTTTTATTAACATAGGAAAAAAATGAAGTATGTTTATTGACTAGGAAAAAGAACCTAGTAAAAATGGAGAAGCTTGAGGTATATGTAAGAGAATGTTTACTGGAGCAGGTTTCTCTATTCCAGATATTTCCATCCTGTGAGAAAATCTTAATTAATGTAACTACAGACTTCTCAAAACACTGATAATTATTCCATCTCTATGGAGAAAAAAAATGACTTATTAAAGCAGCAAGTTCAGAGAAAAAATATCAACATTTGTTCAACTCAGGGCTTCATCCTTGTGGGAGAAAAACAGCCCCCAAAAAGGCAAAGATTCTCGTTCATTCCTCCATGCTGTAACTTTTGCCTGAGACAGCTCCCATAGGGCACTGTCAGGGACTTCTGGCCTTCTTCTGGGGAGGAGATATCCGGCCAATTTGAGCCAGCACCAAGCCACATTCTCTGACTCAGCTCTACCCTAAATAATGTTGTAGCTTCTATCTTTATTCATTGATTTACTTTACAAATTATTCAGTATCTGGGTGAAAAAGACAAAGAGCTACTTCCTGGGGTGTCCTCAGAGACCTCAGCATTACTAAAAATTTAATAATCAAGATTCTATTAAAGAGGAGGGCATGTTACTAAAGAAAAATAAGCAGGAGAAATGATTTTCCATTTTCTCAACCTAAAAATTAGGAGAGAAGGATGTGGGTAGGAGATGGAATTTGAAAACAGTCTATTTTCTCTGTGCAGTTGGAAACAAAGCTATTTGCTGACAGTGAGAAAGTAGAAGACGTACAGTGTTATAATTTAGATCTAAGCTGCCCTCTGAATGCCGTATGGGTGCTGAAGGTGATTCTTGGAGGTGCTGTGCTCCTGAGTGGATTAACCCATCAATGAGTTCAGCAGCTCAGTGTGCTGTTAGGAGGTGAGATCTGGTTAGGAATGAGTCATCAGGAGCGTGACCTGGAGAAGTATATTCTCCCTCTCTATCTCTCTTTCTTGATCTTCCTATACCCTTCCTGGTCGCCACGAACTGAACATCTTTCCTTCACCATGCCCTTCCACTGTGCCATTTCTATCTTGGAACCAAGTAACCATGGACTAAAACAATAAACCAAAATAAATTTATCCTCCTTTAAGTTGTGGGTGTCAGGTATTTTGCTCCAGAGACAGAAAAATGGTTAAGACATAAAGCTTTGAGGAGATTATAGATCGTACTTGAGGAAATGAAAGAGAGTGGTTTAAGAACAATGTAAGCAAATTGAACTGATTCCAAAACAAAGCCAAAAGGGTCAAAATGGCTACCAGATCAGCTTACAACCATGACTGCAACTAACATTCAAGATTCCTCCCAGGGTAGATTCCCAAGAGAAGCGCAAGGACTTGAGGACCTAGACTTACATCCCAAGTCAGACATGTGTGACCTGCTAAAGAACACAATAGCATGTGGTAGGCAACTTCTGGCATGGCCCTCAGTGGTCCCTACTCCTGGTGTTTACTCCCTGTGTAATTCCTTCCTCAGGGTGTGGGTTGGGCCTGATGACTCACTTCTAAGAGTAATGAGACCCCATTTGCAAAAATAGACTGTGAAAGGCTGACTTTTGTCGTGTTGCACTCTCATTCCCTGTGTTTGGTCTGATGAGACAGGCTGAAGAGGCACACGCCACCGAGGAACTGAGGCTGACCTCCAGCAGACAACAGAGGTCCTCAACCCAACAGCCTTCCATTCAGCACCCACATGAGGGAGCAGGAAGAGGATCCTTCCCAGCTGCACTTTCGGGTAAGAATGCAGCCCTGTGAAAGATCCTGCCATACATTGAATGTTTGAGTTCCTCCCAAAAGAATTCACATCACATCCCCAATTAGATGGTATTTGGAGGGTCTTTGGGATGTCTCCATCCTAAGGAAAAGATTCATGGCCATAAAAGAGATCCCAGAGAGCTCACTCAAACTTTTAGCCAGAAGAGGACATGGAAAGAAGACAGCCGCCCTTCTCCAAAGGAAGTGAGCCCTCACCAGATGTGGAATCTGACAACACCTTGATCTTGGACCTCCCATCACTAGAACTGCAATAAATAAACAGTGCCACTTATAAGCTACCCAGTGTGTGAGATTTTGGCTTAGCAGCTACACAGACTAAGATTCCAAAGCAGAGGACCATGTCTGGATTCCTGACCCACAGAAACTATGAGAAACTAAGTGTGTGTGTGTGTGTGTGTGTGTGTGTGTGTGTGTTTATTTTAAAAGCAAAAATTTCACAGAATTTTAAAACAAAATAATAGATTAACACTGGTAAATATATTGCATATTGTTATCTTCAAAGTAATTGTTCAGATTACAAGATATAGGCATGAAAAAATGATCAAGCAATCAGACAATGAAAGCACAAACTCTTCTTTTTGATGAACTAATAGTAGTATAGTTATCCATCATGGAAGTTCATATGTTTTCAACCACTAGGTTTTGGCATAGTTTGCAACACAAGTACAAATGATACATGGCATAAAACTGACTGACAATATGGAAGCGAGTTGACTGGAGCTTCTGGGGCAGCCAAGGGATAGGATCTTTAAAGGACTGTCATGCTGGCCTTGTCCTGTCTGTCCAAAGAGATGAAGGACAGAAATAGAAGCAACTGATCAAGGACTTATTATTTGCCAGAACTCTAATAAGGACATGATTTAATTGACCTCATTTATTCTTCCCCTAAACTCTGCGAGATGAGAATTTTCATTGTCCTTTTTACAGAAAAGAGTTACTCTGAGCATGAAATAGCAAAATGTGTCTGAAGTACTTGGCATATAATAGGTGCTAAATAACTGTTCCTCAGCATTCCTTCCTTCTCTCTAAAGAGAAACCGTATGGCTGAGAAAGAGAGAAAATGGAGGCTCACACTGCATACTATGCCTGAAATTACAGTACTAGAAGAAAGAGCTGAATATACAAGTGGTGAGTTAAGAATCAGAATTAATCCTGACAATCAAGAGCACTGAGCCAAAACTACCAAAAGAAAATGAAACTGAGTTAATATAAGGTCTTAAATTTAGATTTTTAAAATTAATCAAAGAAGTATAGGAGAAGTTGGCTAGAGAACAACTTACATAAAACAGATTTGGGGTTAACCACTACC
>PVJX010029642.1:0-22731 GCA_004027295.1 Dolichotis patagonum | reverse complement strand
GCACCCATGGGAGCTCTAAGGTCTTTTGGAACACTATGCTCCTGACTTAACCTAGATTCTACCTGTTCCTCACCTCCCCTAGATCTCCCACTTGATGGGATCCTGGAGCAATGCCAAAAACATTGTCTTTTTTCCTCCCTATTGTCCTTGCATTAGTCAACTTTTTGTCACTGTGACAAAATCCTTGACATTAGTCAATCTTAAGAAAGAGATGTTTATTTCAGCTCACAGTTTTAGAGGTTTCAGTCCATGGTCAGCAGGCTTCATTGATTTTACCCCCATGGTGAGGCAGAAGCAGCATGGCAGGAAGAGTGGGAGAGGAAAAGTGTTCACCTCATGACAGCCAGCATGCGGAAGGGAGGAGAATGAACCAGGAATGAAGGATCAGGGACCAATATATACCCAAGTTTATGTCCCCCTGATCCATGCCCTCCAGTTGGGTCCCACCCCTTTCCATGATACCCCAGTAATGCTATCAGATTGTGATCTCATCAATGAACTAATCCACTGATGAAGCTAGAGCCCTCATGATCCAGTTTCTCAAAGCCTTATCACCAATGAAGCCTCCAACCCAATAAGCCTTTGGGGGAGACAGCTCAAATCCAAATCATAACAGTCCTTCAGGTGTTTGAAGCCAACTCTTCTTCCTTCCATAGGGCTGCTTCTTCAAGTGATGCAGCTGTCTTTCTCTCAGACAATGTGGTGCTGAGGCTGAGTGTGGCCCCCCGGATGTGCTTATGTGGATGGAGTGTTAGTCACACTTTTGTTGCAGAAACATAATACTGAACACCCACAGATTAAAGGAGGAGAGGTTTGTTGGGTTCATGATTTTAGTTTACAGCCTGCTGGTTCCAAGGCAGAGGGGAATGGGGAGAAAAAGCTGTGCTTGTCAGGGCAGCAAAGAGACAGAGAGGTCATGGGAGGAGCTAGGAAGAAAGGTGAGCCCTTTTGGGTTGCACCCATAGTGACTGACCTCTTGTGACCAGACCCCATTTTCTGTCCCCCTGATCTGATCATCTTCCAAATAGATGGGGCCTTGGGGGGCCATTTTAGGTCTAAACTATGCCAGAAAGATTACTGCTTCAGGACTCATTCAAACAGCAGGGAGTACCTCATGTGACTGAGCACTGCTCCAGGTGGTAGGACACAGACACGAATACGAGAAATGGCCTTGATCACAGGCTTGGGCTGCAGGCAGAGCAAGGTGTGTGGTGCTCACTGATACCTATGTGGAAAGAATGTGAGCAGTGAACCATGGAAATCGGCCTGGGGGTGTTTTGGGCTTGGGAGCAGTGTCTCAGAAGCATTCATGCTTAGGGGAGATCCTCAGGTAGATGGAGGAGCCTGGGGCAGAGCTTTCAAGGAGTGAACATGGGGCAGGAACTGATGCGGTTGTAGCAGTGGGTAAGTGTGGGAGTTGGCCTGTATGGGCATAGCAGAGGCCAGACAGAGGACGAGGGCCACCCCAAACCTGCCTACACCTTAGGATCACCAGGGAGCTCTAAAATGTCCAGTGCCCATGCTGGGCCAACAAGAGCAGAATCCCTGGGAGTACACCTGGTTTGGGGGTTTTGGAAAACTGTCCTACTGTCTTTACTATTCAGCACTGATGAAGGGCAGAGTGTGACCCCTGGGGGAACAGCAGCAGCATCATTCAGGAACTCGTTAGAGACCCAAGCTCTCAGATCCCAGACCAGAACTGCTGTCACAGTTTTCTACTCTGAGACTTAGTAACTTTAAAGGAAAAAAGTTCCTTTGGCTCATAGTTCTGGAGGTTGGAATGTTCAAGAGCAGGGCTGGTGAGGATCTCATGCTGATTCAATTTATGATTGAAAACGGAACAGCAGACAGGTGCATACAGGAGGGAGAAAGGGACAGAGGGACTCACTGCTTTATAATAGCCTGCTTTCATGAGAACTGACCAGGTCCCTTGTAACGGCTGAGAAGTTTAGAAGCTTAACTAAGTAACTCAGCAGTTTTACATTCTAGGATGCAGAAGACATGCCCTTAGCACTCTAGGATGCTCATTGTGTCAACCTGAGAAGTTTAGAAGTTTAAGTGACTCAGCAGATCATCAGGGTCCTCACTTTGTAAACATCCGGAGCTTGTGCAGGAGGAGGGCATGGAGATGGTGTGAGTGCTAACCCTCCCAAAGGCAGGTAGCCTACATACAATGTAAGAGAGGAAAAGAAGCTTGTCTCCTCTCCCTTTTTGCTTGTTGCTTTTGCTGTTTTCTTCTGCCTTAAAATGTTGCCTCTGTGCCGTGCCACCCTGCCTTGGAACCAGCCAATTTTGGACTGAAACCGCCACAAACAGTGAGCTAAATAAACTTTTCCTTCCCTAGCTTTGGGCATCGAGTATTTTGTTCTAGTAATGAGAGAAAAATAAGTGAGACACACTTTGAGATCTACATTAATCCATCATTGAAGGCAGTGCCACTGTGATATAATATCATTAGGGCTCTGCCTCCCACCATCAAAATGACAAATTCCGGAGGGAACAAACCATATTTAAACAACAGCACCCAACAATGAGCAATTCTGGGCTGAGGATGACAGCTATATTTGAACCAGCCCTCTATGTGATTTTGATATTCTATGGGGTCTGAGGACGACTTTAATAACAGTGGAACACAAAATACAGGAAACTTTGGTGCTTTTCCTGCTCTCTTTCCTGTGAGTTGCCTTCCCTAAGGCATTGAAATGCCACATTAGCTGCTTGCTCTGGCATGGAAAGGGAAAGGATAACATGAAGTACGAAGAGAGAAAGTCCATACATAAATATTTTAAAGTATTACCCAACAGCAAATAAGTTTGAAGATCTGGCAAAGGTGGGAAAATTTAGCATCTACATACTTGAGCCTGAGATTTTTACCTAAAACTGGCTGGGAGAACTAGGAGACAAATTGGGACCTGTGACTGTCATCTGACAGAGATTTTGACTGGGGGTGCAGGTGGCTTCCTTTCCTGTCCCTCTCCTGTCCAAATGGAAGCAATGTGCCTCCTGATGACATGGTTGACCTTCTAACAAGAGCTACCCTTTCAGGGTAGTAGGATTCTATCCCTGATTACCACCTTCAGGAGGGTCTGAGGGTAGGGCATGCCTACGGAAGGATGCATCTAGTATCTGTGTGGCCTAGAAACTGGGTATGTGAAGATGCCTCACACCTCTCATAGTTTACGTGATTAAAAGAAGGGTCTGTCCTTGATCAGGGTGGGTGGAAGTGACAGTCTGTGGTCAACATGGGAAAAATGGAGCTACTTCTTGGGGACCAGTGATCCTTAAAATCCTCTTGCCTCATTCATCTCAATCCTGTTGGAACCTATGTGACCTTGGTTGCCAGTATCCTAGACTTTGAAAAACGTTGGAGTCCTGATCCACTTGGGCATCGTTAAGACAGGCCTTTCAGTATCCTAAGGCTTTGCAGAACCACAACTCAGGGCATGAATATTTTAGTCTGCAAAGGATGTCATGTCAAATGCCATAGACAGGTGGCCTCAACAATGGAAATTTATTCTTTTACACTTCTGAGTTCTGGAAGTTCAAGATCAAGGTGACATCAGGTTTCCTTTATTCTGAGGATTCTTCCTTGGGCTTATAGATGGCCGCCTTCCCCACCGGTCTTCACATGCTCTTTCCTCTGTGTGTCTGTGTCTTAGTTCTCTTCTCATGAGTATACATGTCTTATTAGATTAGAGGCCACCCTAAGGATCTCATTTTACCTGAATTACTTCTATAAAGACCCCATCTCCAAACATAGTTACATTCTGAGGGATAGGACTTCAATGGGGGGGCATGCAATTTTGTCCATAATAATGGTAAATTGATAAATTCAGGTGAACTGATTGGTTCAGCCCTGCACTCATCAGAAACAGTGGCTGTCCTAGGAAGTCCACTGGCCACATGAACTTTCTGTGTTCTCATATCCCTGGGACACTCTTGAGGGCAATGTCATATGCATAGCCATAAGTGAGTATGAGCTTATCTTCTCCCCTGGCAAGAGACCACCTTTGTCTCTGTTTCTGTGTCTGTCTCTGCTCTATATGTTTGGCACAGAATCTTCCTAGTGTAAGGTTGCCCTGGCTGCTGAATATCCAGACATGCTCACTGGGGTCTTTCCTTCCTCTCAGTAGCTGTCTCTTCCCTCTGAGTTGTGCTGCCCAGAGGAGGTCCCTCTTTCCCCTAATCCTGCTATTCGCTTTTCTCTTTCCTGTGTCTCCTCATCACAGTTAATGGCAGCTACATGATAGTAAGAGGACAGGACAGAGTGAACTGGACAGCTAGTAGCAGTTAACAGGGGCCATGGACAAAGAGTTTCATTGGTGAGTTACACCAATGAAAACAGAACCTCTTGGGCCGGAGTTTGGGCATTGATATCAACATTCTCAGGAGACCCTAGTGCGCAACCAAGGCAGAAATCACTTAGGACTGGTTTTCCCTCATCAGCTGCACACAAGGTAGACTCTTACTGACTTTTGCGTCCAGAGACTGGGGTCATCCTGGCACTGGTGAACACAGCCTGTAGGGCCGTGGTTCTAGCTGCAGTGGTTCCCTTTCCTTGTTGAGTTTCATGGCATTTTAAACACCTGCACAGAATTTCTACTGCTGCAAAAAAAGAGCATTACTGGCTGTTATTAAAATACTAGAAGCACCTTAACATTATGTTTGTGCTTATGAATAATTTATTTTTTATCTTAATGTTGCATTAATGCTGCTGTGAATGTCATTCACTTCCCTTATATTTCAAGGGAAGATATAACAAACTGTCAAAAGGGTCTAGGATTCTTAGAAATCGAACTGAAGATGGGGGCTCTAATGGGATCATGCTATTCTCGTTCTAAGAAGGGTAAAGAGATTTACTTATCCAAGGCCTCACAGAGAGCAAAAGAGGGTAGAGTTTGAACCCTGGCAGTCAAATTTCAGGATCTTTACTCACACTTGGTAACTGGTAAGGGCAAAATCACACTCGACTCCCTGATCCTCCCTTTGCCTCTCCAGCCCTGCCTCCCTGCCTTTGAGCGTCTGGAACTGCAGCTTGGGGGAGACAGTCCGCTTCTGGTGTCTGCTCATGAAGAAGTTCCTTAGGGACTGAGGAATGGCAGACCTTGGCAGTCACTGTGACTTTTCTCTGCAGACTCTGTACATAGGAGTTTCAACTGTCTACAACCTAGGGTCCTGTGTGAATGAATGAATGCAATGACAGCTGGCTTGTCTTGGAGGTCATGCAAGCAACTTTAATCAGGGGCCTATAGAGTGTCCTAGAGAGTCAGTAGGGAGAGGGTCTCTGAGCTGCAGGTAAGGCTTCCTGGAGGAGCAGATGAGATTGGAGTTACTTTTCAAGGCCAGAGACTTGAGGACAAGCTCAAGATGCAATTATTCCAAAGAGCGGAATGAATTCTCCAGGTAAAAGGGAGCTAATTGAAATGTCAGCACCATCAACCTGTGTTCACACTAAGTCACCATCCTGTACACCTTGTGAGAGTTCTGCCAGAAGCCATCTCCACGAAGTGTTGTCTTTAATCAGAGAAGGCACTGATTTAGACAGTGCTTCTCCAATGTGGATTAAAAAAAGTAAATTACTTAATCATGGTTGGCCTGATGAAGCAAACAGCCATGAGGGGGCTTTTAGGAGAGCTAGAATTTCTCTTCCTCCCATTGAATTCACCTAATAAAAAACCAAACGTCATCAAGGCCTTCACTCCTGAGGCTGTGGGCTTCTCCTGTAGCACTGTGAGCTCTGTGAGGTCAGAATATCTCCCTGGTTTCCTAGAGGCAGAGGAGAAAATAGGAGTAGGGGGCTGCCTTGGAGGTGCTATCATTGCTTGAGAGAAAGTGGGTTTTTCTGGCCTGAATGGGAAATGGTGTCATTGTTTAGATCTCAGATATCCCGCCTAAAGTCCCATGTGTTCAAAGGTGGGACTTTTAAAGGTGACTGCATCCTGGGGCGCTATACCCATCAGTGGATTCATTCTTGGATGAGTTCATAGCTGGACGTACTGTGAGGAGGAGGAGACTTGGTACAGGAGGCAGGTCGGGGGGCTGTCCCGTGGAGGAGGTATCTCACGCTCTGGCTCCTCCACTTGCTCTCTGCTTCTGGCTTCCATGAGTTGGGCATCTTTCCCCTGCTTTTCTCCTCTGCCATGGTGTTTCCACCTTTAAGCCACTGGTCACAGACTGAAACCTCTGAAATTCCGAGTCACAATAAACCTCTCCTCCTTCAGGCTGTGTATGTCCGGTACTTCATCCTAGCAATGAAAAAATGAGTGAGATAGATGCCCTGTGACTATGCTTTGGTGGTTCTGATGTAGGGCCAGCATCTCATGAAGAAAATGATGACCAGCACTGCCCGAGTTCCCGGGAGGGATATTTAGGCTGAATCACTACATGCTCACCTCTACCCCGTGAAGCAGTTAGGAATTATGCCCATCCACAGATGGGGAATTTGAAGTTAAAAACAAAAGGAATTTGACCAAGGTTAAGCAGCTAGTACATGGTGGCGCCAGCCTGTGCTGCAGGAGGGACTCTTTCAAGCCACAGGCTCCCTGGGCTCATTGGAGATTACAAAAACCACAACACAAGCCACAAAGAGAAAAGGCTTGCCTTGGCTCACAGGTATAGAAGTTTCAGAGCATGAGGGGTGCTTTGGGGCTGTGGCCAGGTGGCACGAACTCACCTCATGGTGGGAAGTGAAAAGATTCAGAATCTCCCCTTCACTGAAGGCCTCCCACTAGGCTCTGCCTCTTATAGTGTCCAACAAGCTTGGATCCAAGCCCTCAACACATGAGCCTCTGAGGGATCAGGAGTCTGCATATTTCTCTTGGTTTTGTCCCTCATGTGACAAATAAGTGTCTTACACTGTTTATGATGAAGTAATGAAATATTTTATCCACAGTAATTTATTTTTATTTTAAAGAAAAAAACAACAATAAAAGCAATGTTATAGAATTTCAAAACAATAGGGAATTATCAATGGTTAATATGTTATATATTGTTATCTTCAAAATAGTTGCTCAAAGTAAGACAAAGGTGTGAAAATTCATCAAACAGTATAAGCATAAACTGTTCTCTTCAATGAAGTAACATAATAACAAAATAGTAGTGTAATTATCTTAACTTATATATATATATATATATATATATATATATATATATATATATATAATTTCTTTTTTCTTTCTTCTCTCCATTTCCCCATCCCACTATCCATTGTTTATGTTGGACCTTATAGTCTTTCAATTTCTTCTACTAGGGAGACTATGATGTTTATACATGTGAGTCTGATTTATTTCACTTATGAGTATGGTCTCAAGTTGTATCCATAATCCTCAAGTTTACCCTTCTTTATAACTGAGTTGTAGCCCATTATATAAAAGTACCACATTTTTCTTATTCATTCCATGGATGATGGACAATTGGGTCTTTTCCAAGATTTAGCTATTACAAATTATGCTGCTATAAACATGGGTGCACATATATTTCTGGGTAATTTTTTTATTACTCTGAGGAAATATCCAGAAGGAGATTATCTGGGTCAAATGAAACCTCCAATCTTAGTTTCTTGAGGAATCACCACACTAACTTTCACAGTGGTTGTATGGCTTACAATTACACCAACAGTGGAGAAGGGTTCTTATTTCCCCACAGTCACACCAGAATTTGTTACTGGTTGATTTTTGATGATAGCCATTCTTTCTTGGGGTGAGATGGAATCTGAGTGTTGTTTTAATTTGCATCTCTTGAATGACCAGTGATGTTCAAAATTTTTTCATAGTTTTATTTGCCATTTGTATTTCCTTATCTGAGAAGTGAGTACTTATCTTAGATGCCTGTTTTTGGACTGGGTCTTTGAATTTGGGGGGCCTGATGTTTTTCAGTTCTTCATATATGCTAGATAAATGTCTTTTGTCTGAGGGATAGTTGGCTTAAACTTTTTCCCAATTCAATGTTTTTTTTTTTTGTTTTGAAGGTAGTAGAAAAACAACAGAATGAAGCCAACTGAGACAGTGCAATGACTTCTGGTACAGAACTTCACAGTAGGTTACCGGGATAACAGTAATAGGTACCATAAAATATCTCATTATCTTCACAATAGTTGTCTAGTCAATTAAGTATAGCAAAATCAAAGCAAAAGCAGAACATTATAAAATCAATCAAAAGAGCACACATTCATCCTGCCAAGAGATGCTGAGACCTCTGTCCCCAGTTGCTAACGGCGGGGGTGGGGGGAGGTTTGGGATGTTTGATTCCAAGCCTGTGCACCGGTAGGCTCGAGAGACACTGCTGGGTCTCCTCCTGGATCAGGCCAGAGGAAGACGCTTACCAAGAGGGCAGGCGAACTGCTTCTTTGTGCAGGCTCCTGGGTTCCACCATGGCCGTGGTCAGATCTTGGGGCCATTCTCTGGTTCTCCTTCATGGGTTTTCTTTTCACTCTGTTGGTGATTTCTTTTAATGTGCAAAAAGTTTTTAATA
This sequence comes from Dolichotis patagonum, assembly GCA_004027295.1. Classification (NCBI taxonomy): domain Eukaryota; kingdom Metazoa; phylum Chordata; class Mammalia; order Rodentia; family Caviidae; genus Dolichotis; species Dolichotis patagonum. The sequence goes on along the minus strand of PVJX010029642.1, from coordinate 14,262 downwards.
AAATGAGATCTCAGTAGTTGCTTCATTGAAGTGTTTCGAAAGGAGTTTTGATTTTGTTCATGAACTCTCTGCCTACACTTATGTCATCAAGATATCCACTGTCTTTCTCTTCTAATAAATTTAGTGTTTCTGTTTTAATCTAGACCTTTGATCCATTTTGACTTTAGTTATTGCATTGTGGTAGACATGGGTCTAGTTTTAATCTTCATCATGTGGAAAGCTAGTTTTTTCAGCAGCATTTATTAAAGAGGCTATCTTTCTTCCAATGAACATGTTTGGTCCTTGTGCCAAAGATAAGATGGCTATGTGTGTTTGGGGTTGCATCAGTACCTTCTATTCTGATTAGAGTGAAAAGACAATGCACAGAGTGTGGAATATTTTAGCCAATTTTCCCTCAAAGACCAACGTCATTGGTCATTCAAGAGATGTAAATTAAAACAACACTGAGATCCCATCTAACCTCAGAGAGTGGCTATCTTCAAGACACCAAGCAATAACAAATACTATTGAGTTTGTGGGGAGGGGGAGAACTTTTCTGCATTGTTGTTGTGTGTAGAATGATACAGTCACTGTGGAAATCAGTGTGGATATTCCTTAAAACCTAGGATTAGAGGTCTCCTTTTGTATATTTTTCCAGAATAATTCCAAACATTGTACCACAGTGATATACGTGCACCATGTTTGTAGCAGCACAATTTGTAGTAGTTAAAGCCTATAAACAAACCAAATGCCTATCAACCAAGGAATGGGTAAAAATATGTGGTACTTTTATACAATGGAATATGACTCAGCCATAAAGAAGCATAAACTTGAGACTTGAGGTAAATGTGTGCAATGAGACTATACTCTCAAGTGAAATAAATCAGACTTGCATGTGTAAACATTGTATTGTCTTGTAGTGTAAGAAGCTAAAAGGGTAAATTAGATCCAAAATATACAATAGATATTGTGAAATGTGGAGAAATTGCTGAAAAGAAAGGAGAAAATGGGATGGGGAAACAGAGAAAAGAAGGAAGTGGAAAGGAATTTTATATATATATATATATATATATATATATATATATATATATATATATATATTGCCACACACACAATGGTTAAGATAGTTATACTAGTAATTTCTATTAGTTCATTGAAAATATAGGTTTGTGCTTATATTGTTTGATCCATTTTTCATGCCCACAGCTTGTAATGTGAGCAACTACTTTAAAATAACAGCACACAATGTATCAACCAACGTTATTCTCCTGTTACATTGTTTTGATATTTTGTGTCATTGTTTTTCATTTTTTTCTCTTTATAAAAAATACCTCACATCCTCAAGTTAAAGAAGGTGAGGGTTATTTCCGCTCACAGTTGTAGAGGTTTCAGTCCAGCCTGAGGAGCCAGCCTGCTCCATGCAGGGTGGCATAGCAGAGGGGTGTTATGAAGGAGAAACAGCTGGTGCCATGCAGGCAGAAGGCATCAAGAAACCAAAGCAGAGAGCCATAGCAAGCTGCGTTTTTTCTGTTTCTCTATATTCCATCCAGGCTACAAGCCTATTGATTGGTGCCACCATACTCAGGGTGAAGCTTCCATTATTCATATTTTTAACCCCAGCACCCTTACTCTATGTTCACACACCCTAATCCAGCCAACTTTGGAATGCCCCACCTATGACTGCATGTGGCTGTGTGGGGGACACCGAGTACAAGCCATAACAGGTACAAAGTCCATGCTTGCCCAAATCACCTCCCGGAGGCCCATTCCCTAGTACTATCACACTGGGGTTAAGTTTTAACAGATGGGTTTTTGGGAGGACACTATCATTCATAGCAGTGGGTCTCAGGGGCATGTGTATTTTCATGGGATGTGTATTTTCATGCATCATTTATCAGCTAAGAAGTAACAAGGTCTCGCTGTGTGCCAGAAAGGGTTCCCCGGTTGTTTAGTAAACTTTACACCATTAGATATTTAAAGATTGGAAATTTAGGATTGGTTGAAATGTTAGAATCTCAATAGGGTTCATAGGGTGGGAATTGCTATAAAGTTTGATTCTAATAAGACAATATTATGAATTAAGCCCTCTTTTCTTACACTATTTTAAAACCTCAGGCTTGATCATGAAACCCACTAGAGCTACAATGTCATTAGACAAACACAGGATAGTCTCAAAAGCAAGCTCTACTAGACCTAATTGGTTCAGCCGTGTGTGACCTGGAATGACAGACACCAAGCACTGTGGGGCACTTGCTGTGAGTGGCACGGGGCCTGGCCTCACAGGCCACACAGAGGAGAGAACCAGGGTTCACTAATGAGGCCTCGACCCCTGTGTACCCAGCGTGATCAGGGTGTGCTGGATGGGGACTGCCTGTTGAGAGGCCCCCATTCATCACTCATTTAGCACTGCCAGGCCCTGACCCTTGGTTAGCAGAGATGTCCCACAGGTGCTCCTTGAGGGGAGGTCACTCTTTCTGCTCCATCTCCCACCATATTCATTCAGCAGGTGTCACTGAGATTCTGTGGATGGAATGGGGACAGCTCTCAGAGAGTTGACATCTCTAGAGGTGAGTCTTTCCCTTGCTGAAAGGTACTAATTTCTGGAATGTTCCTTCCTAGGACAAATACATCAGCCACCCTAGAACTTGCCCCAAGTTCTGGAGAGGCCCCTGGCCTGGTCCAAAGCCCTTGTTTCTTGCAGTGGGTGAGAAGTGTCACCTGTCTTTCTCTTGTCCATTATCCTAAGGCCTGACCTGGTCACCATGGCACAGTCCCAGCGTGTCCTTGTCCTTGATCCATGAGGACAGTGGGGATGGCTTCCTGGAGAAGGGGGTGGTTGGAAGCAGAGTGGGCAGGGCAGGGCAGGCTCTGCGCAGCTCCCTTTATCTCCGGCTGGTGGGTGTTCAAGGGACACAGAATTCATGAAGATTGGCTGTGAATCTGCCCACAGGGCTTTCAGCTCCAACTGAACTTCTAGGTAATTTTGAGGCTTTGGGAAAACACAAACTAACACTTTGTACCTCAGTTTCCCTATCCTGTTCTTTCATCCTTCCTCCAGCCCTCCTGTTCCTTCAGTGCTGGCCCCAGCCAGGGAGCTAGGCTAGATGGCCGACTTCCACCTTGAGCATGAGGGTAGGAATGGAGACGAGTGCAGGGAGTGGGGCAGTGGTCCATCCTGCCTCTGGGTGCACCTGGTAAGCAGCCTGACCTGCTGGAGTGCGACGCCCTCCTAATCCTGCGGTGTCCAAAGGCTGCCAGGCTCTCTGAAGAGCATGCAGCCCAGGTTCATCCCTGGGCAAGCTGGCCCCACTTTGAGATGCTTCAGTTTTAGATGCTGAGTTCTGCTATCCTCTCTCATCCTTGCAGGCCCAGCAGAAAGCTGGGAAGAGGACAGTACTGGAGGAGGCAGGGTTGAGGCAAATCACCTGAAATGTTAGACCAAGCTAAGCCAATTTCCTAAGTGGCTAAACTCATAGTCTTCAGGGTAGGGACTTCAGGGCAGCTCTGTGGGACTTTAGGCAGTTGCTTTAGCCCTCTGTCAGCTTTCTGTTCCAGAAAATGGGGATGAAGGGGGTCACCTTACAGTCTGAGCAGATAGCGAGCTAAGGTACACCAGATACTTAGCACAGGGCCAGCCCAGAGTACCAGAGTACAGAGGCAGCATGGCCGACTCTAGCATAGAAGAGAATGGGTGCTTTCTGCAAAGGGCAGGACTCAGGATACAGCCCGTGGCTCAAACCTGAGGGCCCTGCAAGGGGGAAACAGCTTCTGACTGTGGTCGGATGCTCTGCGTGTGAGGTTGGAGAGGGCCCAGCCAGTTGCTCTGATCACATAAGCATGTAACATTTGGAGCTGATCGAATTGAGTTTTTATTAGGGGAGTGTAGACATAAAGTTCTCCACTGAATTTTCTATAAATGCTTTTTATCAGCTAGTGCTTTATAACGCAAGAGCTATTGAATTAGGCATCCATTAGCTTCTACTCCCTGGGGAAGCAAGGATGCCTTCCCACGTCCTTTGTGGAGATGAAGCCCAGAGGAATATGAAAGCCAGAACACATGGGAAGGCCTGGCCTCAGGAGGGTACCCAGAGCCCCTGGGGACGTGTTTCCTGGGAAGGAGGTCAATAGAAGACCCAAAATGGTGTTCTTTTGCATTAAAAGCAAAGCTGTTTCTTTGTAAACATCACTGCACTGAAAGTGGTCCCCAGGACACCCTCTCTGTATGGTGTTTGGATGTGAAGAGATAAAGCCTGTTTTTTCACTCACCGTGCTCACTGTGCACTGTAAGGTGCACAGCAAGACAAAGATTATCTTTGCCAGACAGGCTGTCTGTCCAGGGCCAGCTCTGCAGGACTTGGCATAGTCATGAAACTACAAGGCCAGCCTGCAGATCACAGTGCCTCTGAGGCTTGGACTTGGCAAGAAAGACATTCCAGGTGACAGGCAGTTCTGGCACTCAGGCAGCTGTCCACTCATAAAACGTGTGTGTGTGTGTGGTGACTAGAAATTGAAGGAAGAGGCCAGATTTCTGGGTGTAACCCCAGCAGAAGGCTGGATCTCTGTGGACAGTTGTGCAGACTGGGCATTGGCCATGGATATTACTTTTAAGAGTACCATTTATATTGTGGAAGCCATACATTTATATATCTAGTTTGGTAATTTTGGCAAATAGAAATAAAGCAGTTTATCATAACTAAAATCAGAAAATTCAAAGTTTTCCAATTAATAGATATGATATGTCTTAAAGAGGGGAGTCTTTTTGGATTTATGCAAAGGCATCCCATAAGTTCCCTGTGTTCTCATGTTGGATATGGAGGCTGGACCAACCATTGGTAGGCAGGCACAAGGAGATGGCTTGGGGTCCATATGGGATCTCTGGGCTCTTGCTTTGTCTACTCTGTCTTGCCTATGGCCTGGCCCCACAAACATATCTTCTATTTCCCTTACAGTGACATTTCCTCCATTTTAAAAATAAATCAAATCCTGGCGTGCTTTCCTCTTGATGATCCGAGGCAGAAGGAAACAGGACAAAAGAGGGGAGACCAGGGATGTGGGGCAGGGAGGCAGAGTTGATGGCATAACAGAGGGGTTTCTTTGAGTGAACTGGGCAAGGGGGAGCGGATCAGTTCAGTGTGTGATGGTGTGGCCAGCAGCGCCTGGACAGAGACCTGAGTACTGGGACCCTGGGGCCACCCTGGTGGTGTTCCCACCACCTATGGGTGAGTCCCATAGGTCTTAAAGCTGGGGCTGAAGGGAGAATGCTACTATTCTATCATGTGGCGTTGGGATGTTGTAGTTTCCAAATGGTTTTTGGAGGAATGCGAATCGAGAGATGGAGAGATCCAGCACCGAGCCTGCTTTCACTCTACCGTAGCCTGAGTTTCTTAAACAGATTGTCTAAACATTCTACAAGAGTGAACACTTTAGTTTCCCCAGATGCTGGTCTTCTGGTGTCCCCTGAGTACAGAATGAGGGTGACCAGGGGTTTCTCCTTGAGCCAGCAGCCCTGCCCTGCTTTGTGGAGCAGATGTCAGCTGCCTTCTGCCTACCCTCCAGGCTCAGTGGAAGCTGGGCTTAGCCTTCCAGAGCTCCCTGTTCTGCGTGCTGCTCTGTCCCCACCATGACAGCTCTCTTCTGCTGAAGCCCTTTTCCACCTATGAGCCAAGTGGGAAATGGAGACAGACAGTTATCCTTTTGTGACCACAGAACATGGTGAGAAGCATGCTGACCAGTTTTGTGTCACTGTGACAAAATACCCCAGGTGAGCGACTTCAAAGGAGGGCATACAAATTTTGGTTCATGGTTTCAATTGGTCACCTAGAAATGCAGGAATGGTTCAACATACACAAATCAATAATGTGATACCCAATATCAACAGGGCCAAAGACAAAAATCACATGATGATCTCAATAGATGCAGAAAGGTTTCTGATACAATCCAACACTCATTCATGATAAAAATCCTGGAGAAAATTGGAATAGATGACCCCTACCTCAATCTGATAAAAGTCATCTATAGCAATTCAATAGGCAACATCATAGCAAATGGATTAAAACTGAAAGCTTTCACTCTAAAATCAGAATCAAGACAAGGACACCACTATTACCATTCCTATTCAATACAGTTGTGGAAATATTAGCTAGAGCAGTTAGACAAAAAAGAAATGAAAGAAGTAAGTATAGGAGGGGAAAGTAAAATATCATCATATGCAAATGACATGATACTCTACATAGAGGACTTAAAAACTCTACTAAAAGACTAATAGAGTTAATAAGCAAATTCATCAGTGTAGCTGGATACAAAGTCAAAATCAGCAGGGTCATTTGGGAGTGGCCTGGCTTCTTCCTGGGTTGACTAGCCTAGGAGGATTGATGTGAACAAAACTTTGGCTTGTATTGACTGCTTCTTCAGAACTTTCCAGGTTTCCAGACCCACCTGCCCCTGGTGAGTACCCTGGGCTGGGTCCTACTGTGTCACTAGGGGTCTCACAGGTCCGTCTGGGTTCTGTGGGAGTTTAAGCAGGTCAGGGTTTGGATTTTGGCATGAGTCTGCTTTATGATACACCACATCCTGAGGTTATTTCTCTATTTAGTGGGTATAAATTTAGAACATGTATATTCAGCAATTGCTAGAATCCCCAGGTTGCCTCTCTGACCCATGAAGTTAACAATATTATGGAAGGAAAGTCCCCTCTAAGTATCCTGTACTTCTAAAACAGTCAAACAGAGCAACATTATGTTCTAGAGGAATTTCAAAGATTAATGCCATCATCAAATTATTGATATCTATTGTGCTTTACTGGTGCGCAATGTAAATAGGACTTGAAATAAAAATAAAATTATTAGAAAGTTATTTATATGATTCTAATCGGATCCAACAGGATAATCTCCCTACTTTAAGGCCATCTAGTTAGCAATCTTAGTTTTTCTGTGCTGTGTAAACTAAAATATTCATAGCTTCCAAGAAGTAAAACTGGTGGGGCTGTCATCCTGGCTAACAGACGTGGAAACACCAGGAAGCCCCCAAACAGCTCCCTGTGGCTTACCCCATGTTTCTTCTTGCTCTTACTGGGTAGAGGAGCATCAGTCCCCCTTAGGAAGATTAATCACTCCAGCTAATATTATGGCTTCTATATTATGCATGTGGAGCTGACATCGTCAGGTAGGCACTTTGGTTACAATTCAGCAGAGTAACCATCATGACAATTTGTTTCTCCTGTGCATATTAAGTCTTCCAACTGGTGCATCCTAGACTCACAAAGATTGAAGTCAATGTTTAGGGCACTAAGACAGACGAAACCTTACTGAGATGATATGTACAAATATTTTATGGTATTTATCTCTGACTGTTTTTGTCCTGACCAAATTGTCCAGTGTTCTTGAAGCTTTCTTATTTTTGCATTCCGGCATGATGTGACTGAATAAGATACCCTGTCTGTTGGTTACATAAAAACTTCCCATGGGCTAACGCAAAGCATTGTGTTGATTCTAGTACGTATCTTCAAAGAAAGACTGTGAAGGTGTATTGTCTCTATCAAATGAAAGTAAGCTATCCTGGGTTTTAACACTGTTTAATGTTGTTTTCTTGGTTACTGAAATAGAGGAAAAGGTATTTTCTGGGTTAATAGCTGCATAGCAAGTGGAAAGAACTCTGTAAGAGACCATGAAATAGCAATGAAGATTGGGAGACATAGCTACCATGTTTTCAGAAGCATAGACTGCATTGTCTACTCATTATTTTCTTATCTTTTGAAATATATATTTGTGTATTTTAATGAATTTCTTTTATTATCTTGCCATTCATTATTGCCTATAGTGTTGATGGTTATTTTATAATTTGTTATATACATACTGAATATCAAAACAGGATGACAACAGAATTTGAATTTGAATGGACACAGTCTAAAAATCCTATATTTGGAGTCAGATAGAGTAACTGATATGAGTGTGTTACCTTGGATAGGGTTCAGAGTACTTTCGGTATTGAGTTATGTTAGGAACATTGCAAAACTTAAATATAGGAAGAACAACATGAGGAAATGTGTGGAGACAAAGGAATGAACTACTTACATTTGGCTGATTAGTCTCCAATGACCTACTCAAGAAAAGGAAGAGGAAAGAGTAGTCACTTTTCCTGGCAGTGAAGATTATGACTTTTGCCTCGGACTTTGAGTGACAGAGTTGTACAGGATATGTAGAAATCATTCTTTGTTGCTGTCCAGTGAGAATGGTGTCCATGATGGTGTCCTATGAGGACTGTTCTCATTTTCTAATCTTCTCAGTGCCTTATTTCTCCTAGATCTCTTCCTTTTGAACCTATGTGAAAATTTCCATTGATTTTGTGAGCAGGTCAATGTACTATACGTAATTTTTTTTCTGTTTGAGTTAACTAGAGTTGTTTGCTTCTCAGGATAGAGTTTTAGAATGTGCAGTATGACACAATGTGTGTGTGTATGCGTGCGTGCGTGTGTGTGTGTGTATTTAACTCAGTGTATTTGAGAATGAACAATGAGGACTTTCAGAAACATTAACTGGAGAAATAAACAAGTTAATTCACCTGTAGGCATCATCCTGAATAGACCTGGCCAGAGATTTTTGGTTGGCTGGATAGTCTGGTTCAGATCTGGGTTAGCTCTTACTCTGAACTATGATTTAGGAAAATTTTGTTTGAGATGGTTTTAACATTTTATACCCTGCCTCATGCTCAGCATTTACAAAGAGTAGGTCAAGCAAAAGATTGACTGACTGATTAATAGAAAGAATAACTTGAATTTATTCAACAGTCATGTACTCACAAGTTCCCAGAATAGAGTCCAGCACAAGGTAAGTGTACATATCAGGAGGAACAAAAGACTGAAGGATAAAGTGGCATCAGTTATATGGTGTAGATCTAAAGTGAACCCCAAATGCTCATGTGTGTGAAAGGGGATTGGATGATGCTGGTGCTGTATTTCCCAGTGGTTCATCCAGTGATGAGTTCAGTAGCTGACTGTGCTGTTAGGAGGGGGGACCTGGGTGCAGAGAGGTCTCTGGGGGTGTGATCTGGAAGGATGTATTCTTGTCCCTGGCCCCTCTCTTCACTCTCCCTGTTTCCTGCACACCACGGATTGGGTACCTTTGCCACTGCCATGCCCCGTTTTTGTTTGGAGTTAGCTGAAAATGTTCCGAAACGATGAGCCAAGCTTACCCTCTCCCCTTTCAAGTGTGGGTGTTGGATATTTTGTCCCAGTGACAGGAAAGTAATACAATTGGTAACCTTGCTTTACTTCCTGATCCATATTTATGTATGAAATTTCAAAAGCTGATGAGACAAGTGCACTAGAATATACATGGATTTAGGAGAGCTTTTTCTTGGAGTTGTATGCAAGTATATAGGGAACTTAGGAATAAGCTGGATCTTAGTTGGAATAGCTTTTTAAGGCCTCATGAAAAGCAAATCAAAGCCAAAACAAACATTTAAACCAAACAATCATTCTCAACCAAATACAGAAAAGCATTTTTTTTAATGACAAAGTAAGTCTTAGATGGAATAGTGGACTCTTAAGGTTGTTGAATGACTTCTCACAACTTAACCCAGGTGACTGCGGAGGGAATTATTGCCCACAGTGTGGCACTTGCTGTGTATTTTTGCATTCTTTCTTTCCCCACAAGGTGCCATCACCCTCACTGCCCTTACACCCCAGGGCTATGTCCATGGTGGCCCCATTGCAGACCAAGTCCTCTCCTTTGAGATGAGGGACGTAAGTACTCTACCACCACCCACAAATCTACCATCACAGTTCACCCCATTTGAGGCAATTCTTTTCCTAGTGGTGACTCAGGGGTGCAAGTTGCTTCCATCCTATGGCTTTGCTATCTTATGCTACAAGTTCAATCTGCTGTCACTCTGCTAGTAGATGGGGAAAGGGCAGAATTATGAACCTAATACTTCACCACATCAGCTTTTAGGCACTGTATATCACTTCCACCCACATTTATTGGCAAGACAGATAATTCCATCCAAAGTAAGGGAGACTGGGAAAAGTAGTACCTGATAGCTCTGTGGCCACAATTTGGCACTGTGGGTGGGACTACAGACTTTGCCATTCTGTTGCCATCTCTGCCATGCCATGCAAATTTCTCCCTCAGAACTTTTTAAATTTGCTACTAAAAGACTGGAAAACACAGTTCTCTGTCATTAATCCCCGATAACACTTTTTTCATGAGCAATTTCCATAGTATTTATAATTTAAACAGAGGAATAGGAAGGTAGGTTGCTTGAAGATAAAGCAATGACTCTTAAATGCTAGAGTAAGTATTTTGGAATCAGAAGGGAATTCCTATTATCTTCAGATAATTTTCAGAGAAGCACCTATTCACCTGTATATTTGGGAGGCTCAACTTCAAATCTCAAAGGCTGACCATGACTCCAGCCCATCTGTGCCTTTGTTGGCTCCATAGTTCCAGGAGCATAGCTGGTACTTGCCTGGTGAACAGCTTGACATGTAAAGCTGCCCAGCACCATTTTAGTGGGTGAGAGATTGATTGGGACCTCATCCATTATCCAATGCTGATAGACTCCTTGATTCACTCCCTTGAGCCAGACATGCATCTTCTGTTAGGCAGTAAAAATGTCAGTAACCAGTCTGTTTTTACTCTTCTTCTTTCCAAGCTCGAGACAGGCTTCCGTTAAATTCTTAACCCGTGCTTTTTTGATTAAATCAAATTTACAGGAGAGGGACAGGATTTCCGCTATATTCACCTGGCCCTCAGCTGAGTACTCTGCACTTTGATTTTCAGCAACTGACATATCAGTTTCCAGTCAGGGCCAAGACGGGCGCTCAGCTAGAATTGAACACAGCAAGGCCTCTCTACTTTCTGGGCGTGATGTGGGCATCCCAGGAGAGGAAGTGAATGGTGACATTGAAATGACCACTGCAGATGACCTTGGAGCAAGTGTAACATCGACCTGAATGTGGGTATCATTAGAGAAAAGAAATTGGAATAGCTTAGCTGACTCAGTTGATTTAAAGTCGACTACATCAAAATTTCTCTCATTCTCTAAGAACAGAGCTGATAAGACTAATTTATACTGAGGCATTAAAGATTAATGATAGCTATGTTTATTGATTGTTTACTATACATATCAGTCACTGTGCCAATCAACTTATGTATTACATCTTTCCAGCAAGTTAGTGAGGAAATATGATGACTGTCCCCATTTTTCAGCTGAGGAAATGGAGCCAAGAAGAGGATAAGTAATTTTCCTAGGATCATACACCTGTGTGTGTGGCAAAGCCAGTATGTGAATCCCGCAACCTGGTCGTTACAGAGGTCTTACTCTCAACCTGCGGATGAGAGTAAGACCTCTGAATAATTTGTACAATTCAAATAACAATTTGAAAATTCAGTATTGGGTCACATTCTTCAACCTGAGCTTACACAAGACATTTTTTTTCCATTAGAAGTTATCATTGGGTGGCTCTTCCTGGAGGAGCTTGCGTGGTACTGAGTGGACTGAATGGTCTAGGACTTTGGGCCCATTTTCCTGCTACCCACTCAAGCAACCACCAAAGAATTGTTTACCAGCAATGATTAAGAAACAGATAACATAAGAGGTTTCCTCATACACACTCTGGAGATGCTAGGCATTTCCCCTGCAGCTGGTAGGAGATGACACTGAGAGAGAGGGCGGAAGTGCTGAAGTGGGCACTATCTTTGGGTTTCAGGAACCCCAGACTGAAGAGGGCTGAGGTTCTGGAGTGGGTAGTGAGCATGCAAGATGGCCTTCCGGTGGGACCAGGGCTGGAGGCTGTGGGGGTAATGAGGAAGAGGAGGTTCATGACACCACTGCTATCTTCCCTCGTCTACACTCACTCAGACCGCCTTGGCTTAGGTGAGATGCCAGCCATGGAACACGTGTACAGGGAGCTGTTTCGTGTATGGTTGTGCATAAGGACACCAGGCCAGGTGGCATGGGCGGGAGTGGGGGAGTGCACTGCCCGGTACGTGTACTGTGTGCTATGATCCCAAATAGATGGCAATCTTCTGAAGCAAACCCTGTACTTGACAACTCAGGAAAAAACCCTTCTCCTTGTAGTCCTCATAGATGTTGTTTTTCAACCACAGTGTCAAACATAGGACTTTCTGCATGTCACATGTTAAATAAATGTTCGTGAACCGAGTCTCCTGGAAGATTCCTGGTGTGCATGTGCAGTGATGCTTTTGCTTATCCTGACACTTCATTTGTTGGTGACTCTCAGAACAAGACTGCCAGGCAGAGGCAGTTGGAATGCTCCCATTTGCCACTCTCTGAGAAAGGGTGGAATTTCTAGCATGGAAGTGAATGCTAATTTCAGTCAATTCACACTCCAATTTCACTTTGTTAAATAACAGCATTTATTGAGTAACCTTTGAAATTTGAGTGCTATATATTTAATGAAACCGGTTATGCTTTTTCTGCCAGAGCTGTGAAGCATGCTGTTTTTCCCATCGGAATGTTTGTGTGATGTGATCTCGGATGACAGCTTCCTCCACGGCTAAGTAGCTCAGACTGTAGTAACAAGGATTAGCAAAGTTAAAAAAGCTTTTATCCATCAACATAACTTTAGAATTCTGTCCACCAGAGGTCTATGGTAGCAGGTCTTTAATTTTTTTAAATTTTAAAGAGATAAACAATGAAAATGATACAGAATTTCAAGACAACCTAATAGGAAATTGACAATGGTTAATGGATTGGGTATTGTTATCTTCAGAGTAGTTGCTCAGATTACAAGGTATAGACAATCACAACTGATCAAATAACATAAGCGTAAACCATTTTTTTCAATGAAGTAAAAGAAATCATTAGTGTAACTACCTTAGCTATCTTTTGTGTATACATATATATATATTTTTTCTCTTCCTTATTTTATCCTTTTACCCATGCCAGTTGTTCTCTTTTTTTGAGCAGTTTGTTTCCTTATTACAATATCTATTGTAGATTTTGGATCATATTTACTTATTTAGTTTCTTAAGCTAGGGAGACAATATGATGTTTACACATGCATGTTTCATTTATTTCATTTATGAGTATGGTCTTTAGTTGTATCCATTTATCTATAAAAGTCTCGAGTTTATACTTATTTATAACAGAGTAGTACTCCTTTATATAAAAATATCACTCCTTTTTTATCTATTCCTCGGTCAGTGGGCATTTGGATTATTTCCAAGATTTAGCTATTACAATTGTGCTGCTATAAACATGGGTGCACACATACTGCTGTGGTATGATGTTTCTAATTCTTCTGGGAAAATACTCAGAAGAGGAATAGCTTGATTGAATGGGATCTGTAATCTGAGTTTGTTTTTAGGACTCTCCACAATGATTTCCACAGTTGTTAAATCAGTCTACAGTCTCACCAACAGTGGACAAGGGCTTCTTTTTCCCCACAGTCATGCCAGCATTTGTAATTTTTTGATTTCTTGAGGATAACCATTGTTTCTGGGGTGAGATGGAATCTCAGTGTAGTTTTAATTTGCATTTCTCAAATGACCAATGAATACTTTCTCATATATTTATTTGTCATTTGTATTTCTTCATCTGAGAAGTGTGCATTCATCTCAGATGCCCATTTTTGAATGGGACAGATCTTTAATTGATTCAAAACTGTTTTTTTTAAAGAATTGTAAGTATGTTGGGCATGATGGCGCATGCCTGTAATCCCAGCACTCAGGAGGCTGAGGCTGCCGGATTGTTGCAAGTTCAAGTCCATACAGGGTTACAAAGTGAGCTGAAGGCTAGCTGGAACTGCACAGCAAGACCCTGTCCCAGAAAGACCAAAAAAAAAAAAACCCACCAAAAATGTATTAGGTTCCTCCCATACTAAAAATAACATATAATCATTAAAAATCATAAAGTATGTAAAAAGAAACTACATAATTTCCCATAATTCTTTTATTTTTTATTTTTATTTTTAACTTTCCATAATTCAATCACCCAGGGATATCTCCTAAAATCTTTTTTGTTTATTGGTAGCACTGAGGATTGCAGGAAGGAATTTGCACATGGCTTATACCACGGAGCTACATACCCACACCTGTACTATTTTTTTTTTTATAATTTTATTTAAAGAGGAAAAAACAAAACAAAATAAAACGGAATAAAGGGTAGCAACCATACAGTATTCCAAGGAAAAAAGGAAAAGTACAACAATAAAACCTAAGAAATTATTACTTGACTAATTACATACTGACTTCTTGGAAATAGTTGTTCAAATTACAAAGTTAAAGCATGTAAAGTAGACATTCAAACAGTGAGACTGTT